>JADBJO010026684.1:7500-12500 GCA_016801955.1 Conus betulinus | reverse complement strand
AAAAATCCCCTTCTGGTTCTCATGATGCTCAGTTTTTGCAAGTGAAATTGAGAACAGCTTAGTCTCGATACGCCTGGAGGGGAGATAGAGGGAGAAAGGAGGGGGGGGGGACGATGTGAAAGGGTATTGCTACACCATGTTTGTTTCCACCTACCAGAAAATGGCAAGCGAAAACCATTCCTGCCATAAAATATCAAACAAAGGAAGTAATGTAAAATGGATGGATGCACCAATACGGAAAACCTGTTGTCTGCTTAAAAAGCCTTGATGGTTTCAGAGCCAATAAGATTAACCATTTGAATTAGACTCCTTATACTAACTGACAAGCGGCATCACATAAAAGTGGGGTGACTCTGTCACGTCTGCTGCAATAATCTGACACATGCAATGTAGATTCAATGAAACTGCATTTAGCAAATCGTGCAGATCAACCACATCGACAGACTGTTCAACATAGTCAGGGCAACGATTTGCTCAGCTTTTCTCCAACATTCATGTTTCAAATACTGTTTCAAATAATGTGTTCTGTGCAACAGATGGTATTTTGGCCCGATTTCTCTAAAAGCGCGGTCTGTTTTCAGTCTTCTTGTCACACTTCATCTCTCAGTGGTCATATTAACACACTGGAAATGGCGCGTGAGAAAGGACACCATCGACTGGTATTTTACCAGAAGGCCTGTCTAAGAAGCAACGATTTTTGTTTATTTTATGTTCTACCTGCCTCAGCAAGATGGTCAACGAGTTCTGTACTGTGTACTTCCTGACTGGAGGCAAACTTGCTTCACACCTATTGAAACGGCTCCATCACTAGGACACAAGAGGTCACGTGAAGATTGTTTGCCCTAGTTGGTTATTCCATCTATCAGAGTTCTTGCCATGAGTCTGCACTGGCTTTGTGAGAATGTTCTGTAAACTGTTTGTCTCGTTTTGTTGGACTCTGTTGTATCTGAAATGTGTTCACATCACTCAAGACGACCAGACCATCTAAAAGCTGACCAAATCTCAAGAGATTTTACAACACTGAGGACCCTGGAAGGCTTGGGGCTGTCGATCAGGGTTTGGAGATTTTAGAAAAGTAGAACTGTAAATATGAGATTGGGACTGTCCTCTGAAGACATCAAAACTAACCCTGGCAGCTTTGTTCGTACTGGGAGGCGCTTCATTCCTACGGGGAATCGGTATCTTTTATCCCAGCACCACACAGCCGTAGTGTTTCTTTGATGTAGGCAACCCAGTCTATCCCAACACCACACCACTGCAAGTTCCACATTCTCCCAGTGTTTCTCTGATGTGTGTTAACACCAGCTGTCCCAGCATCACGCAACAGCAGTGTTTCTTTGATGGTGTCAGTACATCTATACAAGCACCTCATCATTGCCGTGTTTCTTTGATGTGGTCAATATCACCTGCCCTTGGTCCAAACCATTGCAATGTTTTTTTTTGTATGTGATCAGTACTATCCCAGGACCACACCACTGCAGCATTTCTTTGATATGGTCAGTGCCATCTATTCAGCAAGCCTTTCTTTGACATGGTTAATACTCTCTATCCCAGCACCACATGGCTGCAGTTTTACTTTGATGTGGTCAATGCTGGCTATTCCAGCACCATACCATTGATGTGTTTCTTTGATGTGGTAAGTACTATCCCAGGGCCCGAATTCAGTACAATGGGAGAGACACCTGACCCATTCCTATCACAAGTGGCGTAAAGCAAGGCTGTGTTTTGGCACCCACTGTTCAGTGTTATGTTCTCTACAATGCCGACTGACACCTTAAGAGGAGACATAGGTACTGACATCAGATTCAGAAAAGGGTGGAAAGCTGCTTAACCTCAAGAGACTCCAGGCAAAAACTAGGATTTTGACAGGCATCATCAGGGACTCTCTCTGTGCTGGTGACTGCACTCTCGATGTTGGTTTTGGAAACTGACACGCAATTCATCATCGACAAGTTTTCCGTAGCATGCACCGACTTCATTACAAACACAAAGTAAACGGAAGTTCTGCATCAACCCGCGCCAAGCACACTGAGCTTATCATCACAGTCAATGGTGGGGAAATTCACCTACCTTGGCAGCACATTGTCCCAGAACGTCACCTTGATTATAAAGTGAGCAACAGAGTGACAAAATCAAGTACAGTCTTTGGCAGACTACACATCAATGTTTGGAATAAAAGAGGCATAAGTCTATAGACCAAGCTGAAGGTGTACAGAGCAGTTGTTCTCCCCAAGCTCGTCTACGCAGGTGAAACGTGGACAGTGTACCAATGACATGCCAAGAAGCTGAATCGCTTCCACACAACCTGCCTCAGAAGATTGTTAAATATAAAACGTCAGGACAAGATCCTAGGCAGAGGTGCTTGACCAAGCAGGCCTGCCTAGCATCCACACCATCCTGATGCTGTCTCAGCTTCGATGGTCATGTTATGTAGCTGACATGCCAGACACTGGCTACCCAAGAGACTCTTCTATGGTAAGCTGCAACCAGGAATGTGCTCCCATGAGGGTCAGAAGGAAACGCTTCTAAGATACTCTCAAAACGTCCTTGAAAGCGTTTAATATCAACCCTGACACATGGGAAATGATTGCCATGGATTGAGCTGTATGGCGATGCTCTGTCCACAAAGGCACCAATTCATGGGATGAAAGAAGGACAGTTGCGGCACAACACAAGAGACAGGCAAGGAAAACCTGCTCCAGCAATCAAGAGCAGATCTCCCACATTCCCTTCCAAGCTGTCACTGCACATTTCGTGCACGCATTGGTTTGATCAGCCACCTGCGTTTTCACAGATCATCTCACCCCCCCCCATCCCCTAGCACACACACCATCCCCCCTTCCCCACCCCCTAAGATGACTGAAGTGGGTTCCCGTTGACAAACTATCCCAGGACCACACCGCTGCAATATTTCTTAATATGGCCCAGTGCCAGCTATCCAAGCACCTAATGTCTGCTGTATTTCTTTGGTGTGGTCAGTAACATATGTCCGCCAAATCTTTCTTTGAAATGGTTTATACTATTTATGCCAGAACCACATCATTGCATTTCTTTGATGTGGCAATGCTATCTATCGAAGTAGTGTTTTTGTCTGTGGTCTGTACTGCCTATCCTAGCACACACCACTGCAGTGGGTTTTTTCTATATGGACAAATGCCCATCTATCCCAGCACCACACCACTGCAGTATTTCTTTGATGTGGTCAAATGCCATCTATCCCAGCACAAGCAGCACTGCAGTATTCTTTGATGTGGTCAGATGCCATCAATCCCAGCACAAACACCACTACAGTATTTCTTTTATTTGTTCAAATGCCATCTATTCCTGCACCACATCACTGCAGTATTTCTTTCATGTGGTCAGTACCATCTATCCCAGCACCACAATGCAGCTGTGTTTCATTCATGTGGTCAATACTATTCCAGCACCACATCACTGCAGTATTTCTTTGATGTGGTCAAATGCCATCTATACCAGCACCACATCACTGCAGTATTTCTTTGATGTGGTCAAATGCCATCTATCCCAGCACCACACCACTGCAGTATTTCTTTGATGTGTTCAAGTGCCATCTATTCCAGCACCACATCACTGCAGTATTTCTTTGATGTGGTTAACTGCCATCTATCCCAGCACCATGCCACTGCAGTTTTCCTTTGATGTGGTCAATACTATCCCAGCATCAGAAAAAAACAGCAGTCTTTCATTCATGTGGTTAGTACCATCTATCCCAGCACCACAAGCCTGAATTTTCTTTGGTTTGGTCAGTGCCATCTATCCCAGCACCATAAGCCTGTATTTTTCTTTGGTTTGGTCAGTGCCATCTATCCCAGCACCACAAGCCTGTAATTTCTCTTGGTTGGTCAGTGCCATCTATCCCAGCACCATAAGCCTGTAATTTCTCTTTGGTTTGGTCAGTACCATCTATCCCAGCACCATAAGCCTGTGATTTCTCTTTGGTTTGGTCAGTGCCATCTATCCCAGCACCATGAGCCTGTGATTTCTCTTTGGTTTGGTCAGTACCATCTATCCCAGCACCATAAGCCTGTAATTTCTGTTTGATGTGGTCAGTGCCATCTATCTCTTGGCACCACAAACCTGTAATTTTTGTTTGATGTGGTCATTACAATTTATCCCAGCACCACAAATCTGTAATTTTTGTTTGAGGTGGTCAGTACCAGCTATCCCAGCACCATAAACCTGCAATTTTTATTTGGTTTTGTCAGTACCATCTATCTCAGCCCCATAAACGTGGAATTTTGTTTGATGTGGTCAGTATCATCTATCCCAGCACCACATTTCTCCAGTTCGATGTGTCAGTATTATCATCTCCAGCATCACACTGCTGTCATGTTTATTTGATATGGTCAGTACTATTGATCCCATCACACACACACATTGGTGTGTTCCTTCGATGTAGTCAATACCCCTATCCAAGCACCACACGACTATAAGGTTTCTTTGAGATGGCCAGTACTCTTTATTCCAGCATCATACAGCTGTAATTTTTGTTTGATGTGGTTAGCATCATCTATTCCAACAGTACACTATTAGCGATGCAGTGTTTCTTTGATGTGGTGGACACTATTCAAACTCCACACCATTGCAGAGGTTTTTTTATGCATTCAGTTCCATCTGTACCAGCACTGCACATCACTGCAATTTCTTGCATGTAGTCAATATCATCTATCCAAGCACCATACAACTGAAGGGTTTCTCTGATGTGGCCATTAGCATCTATCCCAGCACCACACCACTGTGGTATTCCTTTGACGTGGTCAGTATAATCTACCCCATCACACATTACTACCATGTTTTTTTATGTGGTCAATTCTATCTATCCCATCAAAAACTGCTGCAGCGTTTCTGTGATGTGGTTAGTACTTTGCTGCGACAATGACAGGGTACAATATTAGCAACATGAATTAAGACAGAGAAATCTATAGTGACTATGGCATTGTACAAAGTTAGTAGTATGAATACCACCAAAACAATATGCT
>JADBJO010026683.1:5000-22228 GCA_016801955.1 Conus betulinus | reverse complement strand
TGGTTCCAGATTGGTAGAGAGCTGAGATGTTTTTTGGATGGTTTATTTGGAAGAGAGGGCGATAGGCGTTGGTAGAATCAGGGGAGCTCAGCGGGAAGACGGAAATTAGGATGAATAAAACTGCAATCGGTAGCACCTGCTCCGCGCTGCTTGCGCCGCTCGTCCTACTGAACCACGTAATCGGTTCGCGTTTTCTCTGGGACTATTACCATTGCTAGTATGGTCAAGTTGTGTGTGTGTGGTGTGTGTGTGTGTGTGTGTGTGTGGTGGTGTGTGTGTGTGGTGCGCGCGCGCGCGGATTATTTTTTTTCAGCTTGGGGAAGGAGGGGGGAGACACAGAGACGAGGCGTAGGACTTAGTTCACGTGCCGGTCATTAAATATGGATGACGATACTAGCGTCCAAAGCTTAACAAAAAACTAACAATGATCCTGAAGAAAAAATAGGGGGAAAATAGTTAATTATTCTAGGGAATCACAACTATTTTCCTGGGGATCACGACTCGTTTTCCCTCCCCCTGCAGGATGATGCAATTTCCCGGTAAAAAGATATTGCAAGAGGCCTATGCCGCTAGCATGCAATTCCATACATACTCAGGCTGAGTAGCACCCAGAGAATGGGAGGGTGATGTCCTCCCATTTCTCTGCGGCACCCCCGCGGGACACAGTGAAAGCACAGATGCGGTGCTGCAGACTCACTCCCAGTGCCTTGGCTCCAGTCGCACAGTGGGCTTCACCCGCTGCTGGTGACGTTGACGTTGAAACAGGTGCGGATTCCTTCCATTGGTGGGGAAGCGGGTCGGGGTCGGGGTGGGGGGGAGGATTTTTTGCAGGAAATGAGTTAGCGAGTGTTGGTGGTGTGCGTGAGGGTTTTGTTATTACTGCATTCAAGTAAACGAAGATTCCGTTAAAAAATTTATCTTATCCAGTACCATGACGGGATGGGTTTTTTTGTACCAACCTATAATGTTGTTTCCGCATGATTATAAAATGCTTGGTTCAGCTTCCATGTTAACATAGGCTACGGTGTAATGTGTAACCACCAAACTGGGTTGAAAGGTATACTTAGCTGGCCACGTCCCCGTCTCATAGTAATCCACACTCTCCAAGCCGTGCGCGTGCCGCAGACATAACAGGACAGACAGACACTCCACACCCATTCAAATCAAGCACGCTCGCACACACACACAAACACACGCGCGCGCGCACACCACACATACACAACGCACGCACACACACACACACACACACACACACACACACACACACACAACACACACACTCACCAACACACACACAATACTCCACTACATATTCATGTCCACCTACCACACTCACACAGATTTATGAAAAAAACAAAACAAAACAAAAAAAACGAAAAAAACACAAACAAACAAACACAAAAAAAAAACGAGAGACTGCGACTAAAGAGAGGTGAGACTTGATGGAGATAGTACAACCTCATTATACTAACAGACTTATTCGAATCAATTTACGTTACAAAAACATTTGCACATACTTTATGAAGCTTTATATCAATCAGTACACTACATGCATACCCCTTCATCTGATGCATCAGAGTAACAGCTTGAATAAGGCATGTCTCCTCATGTTGGGGGCAATCACTGCTGCAGAAGAGTAGAAGGTTCCTTTCCCTCTACCCTGACACCAATGACAGTCTGAATCAGGCCTCAAAAGCCCCTCCGTCTGGAACATCAGGTGCGCTATCAGGGGCACCGCCCACCCTCTACCTGAACACCAATTACAGTCTGAATGCAGGCTCACGTACCTTCCCTCAGGGCAATCAGGTTCGCTATCAGCGGCACCTCCTCAAACTTGGCGTCTCAGGCACTAATACAATCAGGCATACCTTCCTTCGCCTGAACATCAGATACAGAATGAAAAAGGTAAAAAAAACAGTACCCTTCGTCGTCCGGCATCAGCTGCGGGTTTGTTGACGAGGCAACATGTAGCAAGCTCAACGCACAAGAGAGCAAAAACGGCCAATAGCAGCTCCTATTTCAACGACTTCTTCTGGGTGTAGACTGCGAACAAACCCCACCCCATGCAACAAGTAGCAAAGACGGAAAGATCTGGAGGTTCTCTCGAATGTCATCGGAACTTCCTGCTGGTATTCGTCGACGGTTCACGGACAAGTCAGACAGGAAAGAACTTGTGGTGTGATCTAGACTGGCAGATCATCTCTTATCCTTCCTTGTCTTTCAATAAGCAAGCATGGCAGCCCGATGTTTTGTTCGAAAGATTTATTCACAACTGCAGAGTAGGATTGTTGTCTTGCACAAAACTGCCCCTATGACATCTTCCCCACACACGCACTCTTCAAAACGTCTGTTGTTGACAGCTGTCCTCCACAGCCCTTCTTCTGGCACTTGTTCGCCATTATTGAATTAAATAAAACGCTGCATGATATAACACCAAACACCTAACAAGAGTAAGGCTTAGCTGCACACGCATGTCCCTTGTGTTTTGGTCCGTGTTACACACAAAAAATTTTGATACGGCCACCAGCCCCATGCTTGTCCTTGTGTAAAAAAAAAAAGACCAAGTATTGAATATAATAAGATACAGCAATAACGGTATCTATAATGATGAAAAAAACGGGCATAGCCTCACTAATTATGACAGCACTGATATATTCATAATGATTGTAATCTGGTTGTGATAACCATGATGGTACAGGACACGACTATATTCCTGGGTGGATGAGACCTGCCGGGCAGGCTGGGACACTGGCCCAACGAAGCCCATCCAACTTGCCTTCCTTGACATTAAAAAAAAAAATCACTATCACATCACTGACAAACTGTGGACAACTAAAGCAAATGCTGGCACAGTATGTGATTCATTCTAGAATTTCAGTTAAGTAAATAACCTTCAACGTTCAAATGCCTAGTGTCAATGCAAAAGAAAAAAAAACAAGAAAAAAAGACGGATAAAATGTTACCTACAACTCGAACAGAAGGCAGGCTGTTCAAAGCACGTTTCGGTGCTAACAGCAGTCAAGTTTTTTTTTGACTTCCAAGCGTTTTTTTTTTTTTTGTTTTTTGTTTTTTTTGTTTTTTTTTTTTTTTTTTTTTTTTTTTTTTTTTTGTTTTTTTTTTTTTTTTTTTTTTTTTTTTTTTTTTTTTTTTTTTTTTTTTTTTTTTTTTTTTTTTTTTTTTTTTTTTTTTTTTTTTTTTTTTTTTTTTTTTTTTAGAAGATGGTGCCGATTACAGATTTGGTTATCACAAAAAAATATGGAACGAAAAGCGAAAGAATTAATTATGTTTGTGCCTTTTTGTGGGTTCCCTAGCCAATTCCTACAGCCCCACCCCATCCAACCCCCTGGCTTTTCCCCGTAAGTTTTGTTAGTAAGAAGCCAAATCAAGCAACCATTGATGGAAAAAGAATTTGTTCGACTGGTGCACTAATCATGTTTTTTTTCCCCATTGACATCGGCAGGTTTTTGGCATTGTTTGTACCGAGTCTCACATTATCACTGCGGACAACAACGCCGTCCGTATGGAAGGTTTGTTATGTCGCTAATGGGCACAAAAAGCATTAACTCCCAGACAAAGGCTGACTGAACGTCCAAACTACTCAGACATTAAAATACAGAGCGGATTAAAAATCGTCTTTTTCCTGCATAAAAAAGGGGGGAAATGATGTAGTCGAACCACGACAGTCCAGACCGAAATAAACAAAACTTTACAAAAAAAAAAAAAAAAAAAAAAAAAAAAAAAAAAGCCCAGGGAAAACAGTGTTTTTGAGACATTAAACATCAAATAAGCACACTTGAGCTTTAAACGGAAGAAATGGTCAGATCTGGTCTGATAATAGATTCTGACTGCTGGCTGGAGATCAAGACGATGATCTTTGGCCTTTGGCTTTGTCTACGGTAAACAAAAGGACCCCTAGACTTCACACCATAAGGGAGGGGAGTTGGAGGGTGGGGTGGGGGGGGGGGATAACCTGCAAGTAATGCGCACGTGCTTCTGTTTGCTTGCCGCTTGTGATAGCCTGCATTTTTAAACGGATCACCACTGGACGTTCAAAGTGTTGCATTTTTTTTTCATTTTTATTTTTTTACGCACGACGAGTCTGTCAAATTTGACCTTCGGCTATAAACTGTGCCAAGTCACATAGCCAAATATGTTTTCCCGAAATATGCTCTGTAATGAGTTCAATGAGGCCATCTGCCGAGTATCGTTCTTTTTTTTCTTCTTCTAATTTTAGTGAAACAGTCAAGTCAAACGCTCTGCAGTACTGAATACAATTACCAAAATAAACAATACCGCATTAGAGCCTTTTCAAAACAAATTTCTTGAATGGCATGGCGTCCCTTCGATCTTAGGCCTATTACTCTACGTGAGATTCATCATCATACTGTGAAATGTCCACATTCTTATCGTTGGGAGGTAGGGCCTTACGATGGATGATGAGTTAGGGAAGGGTAGTATGCCATTTTTTTTTTTTTTTAATCCCTTGACATACAACTGGATTGAAATCTGTGACCCAAGAAAGTCAAGTCAGCACACACACACACAACACACACACACACACACACACACCACCCACACACACCAATTAAAGTGAAAAAGTAAAGGTTTTAAAACAAACGGTCATGCCCATCAACATTAAAAGAGAGAGAGGAGGGGGGGGTGAGAGAGACAGTGGGGGGGGGGGGAATGGAAGAAAGCGAGGGAGGAGATAGGGAGAAAAAAAACTATAAACTACTAATCCCACTGTCGATAGAATCCTGTCCCTCATACCAGTAAGCCAAATGTTACATTAACATAACCGGCAAATACAATTACATTATTCGCTGTAAAATATCACACACACACACACACTACCACACACACACCACACACACACACACAACACACACAGCAGTTTAATGCATTTAAAAACACGTGAGAAACAAGCTTTGTTACCCTCTGTAAAATGTCACAGATTAGTCCAAAAAAAACATGAACATTACTTTCAATAATTATTTATAGGGTCAGCGGAGATGGAGTGGGCGCGTACCACATGTTCTAAGTCTGGGTGGGCAGACCTGGCTTACTGTCATACAACCCCTACCCCCGTCGTCATTTGTTCAGCTTCGTGCCTGTCCTGCCTGCAAGCAGTAATCAATTCTCACGCAGAAAAAACAGAGGAAGCTGTACTGTACTGTACTGTATACTGTTCCTGTACTGTACTGTACTGTACTGTACTGTCTGCTGTTGGTATGGGTTGCAGTGGCGCTGATCCTGACCAGGGATGACTCCGACATCACTATCGTGGATGTCGCAGCGTTTTCATGAATCCGTCCTTTAGCCATAAAGTTTAAGACTATCAGTCCAGAAAAAAACGAGCTCGTCTTCACGCGAACTGGAATCATTTATCACCGGTAATGCTAGGTTTTTTGAGTCAGGAGTTTATGTTCAGAAATACCAGAGACAGGAGTCTGAAAAGATCCTCACAAATTTACACACCACGACGCACGCGCGAACACAACTCACGGGAAATCATCCACACACACACACAAACCACACACACACACACACAAGGGAGGAGAGAGAGAGGAGAGTGGGAAACGGGAGGTGCGGGAGAGGAGAGAAAGATAGAGAGGAAGGGAGAGTTAGGGAGGAGGGTGGGGAGGGTAGTTGAGTATGTTAAGGAATTATGAACACTTTGCACGTCGCGGAAATACATATACAACCAAAAAAAAAACACCTTTCCTACCAACTGAAACAGAAAAAACCCACACTACCAAATAATAATCACGTTTGAGCATTCTACATAATGCTGGCACCTTTTCGCATAGGGTAGTGGCCCGAAGGAACGCCATCCTGCGGCCTTTGTCTTTCAAGCTGTCGTTTTACGTTTGTAGTTGTTCTCTAGCGACACGTAGCAACTTCCAACTGCCGGCACTGACGAATGTTGGATCAAGGCCCACCCCATGCGACATAAACATGCATTGGAATAATAAATCGCGCAGTGTGAATTTCTGGATGTGTTATAGATGAAATACGGTAAGAAGCCAACGAAATTCTTGCAAATTCACCTGTTATTCCAAAAAAAAAAAAGGGGGGCGTTTTGACATGACGAGTCTCACGAGTGTTCTTGAATGATTACCAAAAAAGAAAATTCTGTTGGCCTAGAAATCTTTTTTGCCACCCGGTGGTGACCCTGAACTTGTACAGATAATTTTCATCTGCTTTATTATATGCACCTGAAAGCGTTATGATCATTCACAAACACAAGCTAAACCATTTGTCTGGTATTCCCTTCGTTCTGTATATCATAACGTTCGTTTTTGGCCTGCCGAGATCTTCAGGGTCGACAAGCGTGGTTTCAATACACGCATTGTTTTATTCTATTCTTTCAGCGACCCCGCTTCGTTTTTATACCTTGTTTTACGATCACGCCGCGATTCTTCCAACTTACAACGATCGTTGCACCCAATTGGTTTTCGGTGTTTCCCGCGTAGTATATGATTCGTTTGCGGCATTTTTGACCTTAAAGGTCGTGTAATCAAAGTACATTGGGGATATCACACGGTAGTCCATTGTGTGAACATGTCGCTGCAACTATTGTTTCGTAGCCGAATTCTCAAAGTTTCTTTCTGCAGGCTAGGTTGTTCACACAATCCGTTTCACTACAGGGCATTGTGGTCGATCTGTCGGAAAAGATGATCGAAGACTGGGTTATGCTGACTACTGGTTGTGCGGCGCACACACTCACTATTGTCCGTGGCTTTATCGGAGCCAGGTAAGGCTGTGCCAGGGTTTCCGGATGATTATGATAAGACAATAGGAGCGTGAGTCACAAACAATGAAATTCAAACCCGGCAACACGCTGCCGAAGCCATCAAAATGCGCCGGTGAAAGGGAAAACAGTAGGGGTAGGGCTGGGCGAGATCATGGGCGGTGTAAGGGAGATCTGGGGAGGAAAAACAGCACTGGTTACTTGGCTTTCGGTCTCCGTTCGGCCGAAAGAAGGAGGAGGAAGGCAGGAAAAAGAAAAAATGAAATATTAGAAACACCGAGAAGGAAAAATAGAACAAAATAAAACGCATTATGGACAGCTTTCATTCTCTTTATATCTGTTATTCGTGAATGGAAATACAGCGAGGGAAAGAATATTAAACGATAGCATGACCCATTAAAAGGAATTAAGGTGGCGAGTAGTTTAGCATACATGGAAAAAAGGAGTTAAGAAAACGGGACAAAAATACACATAGGCAAGAAAGTAAGGGTTTACGGAGAAGGGAGGAAAGAATAGTTTGATTAAGTGGAATAATTTTAAAAAATTAAAGAAAGAAGAAAAAAAAAATGAAAAGAAATTTGAGAATTAATTATTTTGAAAAAAAATTTGAAAAAAATAAAAAAGGTGTAAAAAGGGAAAAATTAAAGAAAAAAATAAGTATTTGTATTTTATAAATAAAACATTTTCACCGTTCCACCTCTAGTCCTGTGCCCACACGCTTTGCAACAGAACCTAGAAAGCAAAAGTTTGAGGGGTTTACTCTTCTTTTGCTAAATTTAAGTTCTGCTCATTAGCCCGTGCGCAGAGTAGCCTTTAAGACCCTCATGTGCGGAGGAGTACAAAGCACTCGGACCCAGACACAGACGGACCGTGGCCGATTAAAGCCAGGCAGGAGGAGCAGGCATCGGCGGACAGGGGTTTTAGGGAAACCGTGCCGCCACTAGCGCTTTTTCGCCGTTCCGTGGGTTTGTTTGCGCGCCATTAAGCGGTTATACAATTTTTTTTAAACCCCCCACACGGTACAATTGGTTCGCACGACAAGCCCGGGTTTTGCTTGACTTTTCGGTTCGTACATTTGGCGTTTGTACATATTGTTTTGTCTTTCGACAACTCAACGGTGTGGCAATCACTGATCGGTTCTTGTTACGCTGACTGCTTCGAAAGAAGACAAGTTAGAATGTGAAGTAGACTCGGTGGTCTTGTCAGTGAGACCGTTTTTTATGATAATTGGGTTTCCTTCTTGTTTCCGCGTTTTGTTTTGTTCGATTCGTTCCTTTAAAGCTTTTCATTTGATGTCAAACGTCTGTTTTTAAGCTTTATTTGTGTTTCAAATAGTTGAAAGGTGGGCTTTCGCCTTTTGTTCTATTGGCTTCCCATCATTTTCCAATGGTGTGTTTCTCTGCATCCACGCCGTGCAAAATTTCCTCCCATTTTCGAAAACCCTACCAACCCCTGGTTTTTTTTTTTTGATGTAAAAGGAGATTAAGTCTGGTCTAATTGGACCACAAACTGTTGATATGTCTGTACGGAATAATAGACTTACGGGGAACTTTTTTCTGGTTAATTTTTGCACCATAAAGTACGGTCATGACATTTTCTCGACTACTACTTGTCATATTCATAAAAACGATTATATCGTTTTTCCATTCTCATTGTGAAAAAAAAAGTACGGTTTGGTTTGCGTGGACTTCTGAAACGGCAACTACAACGTCAGAGTTATCTTCAGAGTTTGTACCCGCCCGTTCAACTATGGGAGAAGATTGAGTCAAAGAAAAGGAAAAGAAGAAAGAATTGATACATCTTGGAGCTTTTGTAAATCTTTGTCTTCTGTTAAAAATTAGTGTGCCATGTGTATGTACGGTACGGAAGTTTTTTTAGTTCCAGGTAAATGTTCAGTTATTTCTTATCGCAGCCAGCTTTCCTGTAGGACCATTTGTGTTAAATATGTTTCAGTGCGCCATTGAACACAAGCAAAAGCTAACTCTCTTTCATTGTGGTTTATATCGCTTGGGAGCAAATTATCGGCAAAAAATCGACAAAAGTAATTTTTGTTGTCAAGGATTTTACCATTCACACTGCACACATTATCTCGACAACTGTGACTTCATGCTAGATTTAGATGAATTCACCGTTATTTTTCACGCTATAGCCAACAGAAATATGGACGTTTTGGTTTCTATGATCGTTTCTACTGTCTGTTGTGCTGTCATCACATCACAATAGTAAGTCACAGTGGCCGTACGGCTATGACTGGTCGTTCATTGTGCCAAAAATTCGCCGAGTTCGAAGACCTCTGAGAACAGCATTGTTCTTTGAAGTCCCAGACGTACAAAAACGGTTTATTTTCCCAAGTCATCTGTAGCCCGGTGGTGTAAGAGTGATGTGGTAACAGAACCTCTACCTCACTTGTCACCGTGCCGCTTTACCGCTCAATCCGCCTTTATCGTTTCCATTGTTGGGTGTGGGGGGTGTGGGG
Source organism: Conus betulinus (assembly GCA_016801955.1). Classification (NCBI taxonomy): domain Eukaryota; kingdom Metazoa; phylum Mollusca; class Gastropoda; order Neogastropoda; family Conidae; genus Conus; species Conus betulinus. The sequence continues at coordinate 12,998 of JADBJO010026683.1, read as the reverse complement.
GCTTCTTACACCTGAATTGGTACTCAAAGAACTACTCAGCCGGCTTGCCTAATTGGCTCAGTGCATACTCACTGGCACTTTCTGCGATAAGTTTGCCAATCACTGCTGGCGCCAAACGTTTTAAGCAGGGTCTTTTCGGTTTTTTGTCCCCTTTTTCGCCCCCTACTGCTGCTCACCGCCCTTTTTTCTGTCTTTTGGTGTTATCCAGTACCGTGTAGGTTGATGCCCACCAATTCCGTTCTGAGACTATAATCTCCGTCTGTCTTACTACCTAGTTGTAGGGCGTAGACATTAAACCCCCCCCCCTTCCCCCCCCCCACCCTTTACACTGAATTCGTAAAAATAACCCTCGGGCGTACGGTTTGAGCATCTGTCTTTGTTATCCCCCCCTTGCTGTTGAAACTTTTCGCTTATCCAGCTGTTCGCTTTTTTTTTTTCCCTCGTTTTTTCACCGGTACTTATTCCTCGAGTCTTACCGTATCGTCGTTAGCTGGACATTTGACGTGCACAAATTCTCCCTCGATTGGTATACGGATTGCCTCATGTAGCTGTTGCTTTTTTCTCCCCCCCCTACCCCCCCCTCCCCCCCCCCCACTTCTCCCTCTCTCTCTCTCTCTCTCTCTTCTCTCTTTCTCTCTACTCTCATCTTATATCGGATTATAACAGTAAAATGATATTGGATTTTTTGAATCGAATATGGCGCGAGTCACTTATTAAGTCTCGAAATAGAAGTACGGTTTACGTTTCGGAAAAAAAAAAAAGACGAATTAGTATCCATAGATACAAAGACCTTAAAGCTGACAGTAATCGGACGGTGAGGGCCTTTCCTTTGTGTGACGGAAACGGCGCGTGGATAGTGCATGGGGTTGAGGGCTCCTACCAGGACATCCACAGAACGACTGGGCTCCCAGAACAAGGGGGGACAACCTAATACCATGTTCCCGTTCTGTCATGGCAACTACGCTTACGCTGGATATAAAAAGGTTGCCACGCCACACACCACCCCCAACACACCCCATACAGCCCCGGAGCACTAAGATGATTGAGAGGGATGATGTTGATGATGGATGGCGGTATGAGGCGAGAGGAGAGGTATGTCGAGAGCGCAGACAAGAAGAAGGACAGGACAGGCAGTACAGACAGACAGAGGACAGAGACAATTCACTGATGGAAAGATATTAACGGAATATCAGGAAGCAAAACATCCAGGGACAGCCAAGCCAGTCTTGGAAATTAATCGAAAGAAACCGTCTAGTCTCTTCCTCTGTGTATGTGTGTGTGTGTGTGGGGTGTGTGGGTTTGTGCGTGGGTGTGGGTGTGGGTGTGTGTGTGTGTGGGTGTGTTGTTTTTATGGTGTTGTGTGTAGCGCACGAGCCCCCCGCGAGGTTGATGTGTTGTTAAGTTCCCGCATGCTTACAGGCGCAACATACACACACACTAGTAATTCCACAAACATATAATCTATATATATATAAGATATATCTATATAGATATATATATAGGGTGTGTGTGTGTTGTGGTGTGTTGTGTGTTTATGTGTGTCGAAGTATTGATGCAGCCTTGGCGCAGCCGCCGGACGCGCGTGTGTGTGGCCTCACCCCCCCCCCCCCTACGTGTCCATATCGCCACACCTTTTGTGCGCGCGGGCTTTGTGTTGTTTGAGTGTGTGGACGTGAGTGAGTGTGTGTTTGTTTGTGGTTGTCTTGTGCGTGCGTGCGGTGCGGCGTGCGTGCGTTTTTGTGGTGTGTGTGTGTGGTGTGCGCGTGCGCGCGCGCGCGCGTCGTGAACAGAGAGAGGAGAGAGGTACATACTAAGCTCAGTATTATTTTTATAAGCCTAAGATGGTTCTCACCATTGGCTCTTTGCGACTTGATGAGAGTCTTCGCCAATCACAACCATCCACCCACCCACCAACACACAACAACGCTCGCAATGATCACGTCCCGCAGCGCAAGCACATACACAAAATGCACTACAGACAGTGACGGCAGACATACAGAGATACCAACACACATAAAGCACGCACACTCCAGCACGCACACTCGCTAAGCTCGACGCATGAACGCAAACGCCACAACACACACACACTACATCATTCACATAACCGCGCGCGCTCTCATACACCACACATTACCCACACCACGCACACACACACATTCCCAAACGCGCCCCACAAACACATCACAACAAACACAACCACACCTCAACACAAAACACACACAAGTAAGAGTTTGAGAGAAGGAGATGGAGTTAGAGAACGAGAGGAAGTCAGTCGTGAGAGAGAGAGGAGAGGAGAGGAAGACAGACAGACAGACAGACAGACAGAGACGAGACTGACCAGACAGACGATTTAGTAGAGACAGATTGAGAGCCATGCACGACGACAATAGTGGTAAAGCAATCGACTCAGGATTGGTCAGGGCTCATAACTCCGGCCTCTTAAACATAAAAGCGCTGGGTAGATGGATAGCACACAAAAACACACACACAAACAAACCACAAAAACACATATATATTATATATATATATATAATTATATATTATATATATATATATGGGTGCGCGCCCGCGCGCGCGCGCGCGAGAGAGTGTGTTGTGTGTGTGTGTGTTCGGGTGTGTGGGTGTGTTGGTGTGCGGTTGTTGTGAGTGCACCACGCGCGCGCTTTTGCGCGCAGTTATCACGTCTATATTTACACACACTTACACTATAAACACACACACATCTAACGCGCTTGCCGCGCGCACCGCGGGCGCGCGCATAACACCAGAATGAATGCACGCATGTGTATGCACGCTACGCACGGACTATGACCCTCATCCACACAGAGAATAGACAGACAAGTAGACAGAGACACAGAGAGAAGCATAAACCACACGTACACGCTACGCGTCGGCCAACGCACACACAAACACACAAACGCGCTTGCGCGCGCGGCCACGATTTCTTCTATGCAGCACAGACGTATACCATTTCCACAAACAAACATCGTTTATAATTTCGTGTTTGGCAGAAACTATTAAGCACGCACAAAAACGCTGCCCCGCGCCCGCAACCACACACACACCCGCACACGCGCGCGCGGTCGCTTGCGCAGGTTGCACGCACGGACACCACACGCATATCATAAACGGCATGATCTTCTATCGGCAATGACAACTCAATAATCACACAAACACAGAAAACACACACACTAAATTCACAGCACTACACACCCACATGGCCACGGCAGATGAGCCATTACCATTAAGTACCGCTGTCGCCCATCAAGCAGGTACATCGGTTTTACAGGCCTAGTAATACAAGCCCAACCACACACACACATCATTCACACCATCACAAGCTACATCCATTACCACACCAACACAAACACAGGTTTTCCGAACTTCATTTGGCTACCTACATGGAACCCAAACACACACACCACACGCACTACACACACAACCACACGCACTAGCACACACACCCACAACACACACACGTGCGTTCGCAAGCGCAAACACGCAGCACGGCTGCTTCTAGCAGCATGTGATCGGACACACACACCACACACACACACACAACACACACACACACACGACACACACACACGTACACACACGCATTGTAAGCACGAAGAGCACCACACAAAGCATCACACACTCACCATACACTCATACAGACCTGCTCACATGGCATCGCCAGGAGCTGACCGACACTCTGACTGGCACTCTCTTACTCTCTCGGCTCTCTCTCTCTCGCCGCTTTCCAAAGTACCTTCAAGCCAGGCAAGATGGTTGGGGAGCCGTCGCTTTGCTACTATCACCACGCTAGTCAAAAAGAAACGATTACGGCACTAGACTTTGAACGCTACCGCGGTACACAAAATATCACCCCACCACCTCACATCACCCACACTCCACTCGTGTCAGCAGGGCTCCTAACGTAAATAATTATGAACAAGCAGAAGGACCTGTCCATCGGTTAGGGTCAGGATCTCGCTATGTTCGCTCCTCTCCGCTCATCTCTACAGATGAACACACCACATCTAAGCTCGAGCTTTTCTACAGCAAGACAGGTACGGACAATGCCAGCGACGACTATAGAGGCGATCTTTCAGCGACGATCGGCTCTTGCGTGATTATTCACGATGCTCGTTTTTATCTGTCGCACGTAGGCAGTCGTTCAACGACGTAAGGCTGGTGGAGGGAGTAGACGTTAGACGTGGTACGGCTCCAGGGTAGGATCTAAATGCCACTGAAGCGCAGTTTGCCTCAATGTCTGTACCCACGTCTGGTTATTTCTCCCCCATCTGTATCGTCTTGACGTTGTCACATGACTCTAGAACACTCTCGGAACCCAGGGAAAGGTACAACTTGGTCGTGACGGAACATTATTCCTGTCGGGTGCCCGTTTGGCTGCCTTTCGAATCGGTTGGACTTTAGACGTTGGGAGTTCTTCTACCCATCGATCCCTTCTCTTTTCCCCCCTCCTCTCCACTCTCTCCCTTCGCCGTCACTTAAGTCCTCCTCCCCTTCGTCTCCGAGCGACGGGTTCTTCTTCTTCGTCTTCCGCACCACATGGACAGAGCGATTCCCCGACCGTCCTCGCTACTATCCTCCGAGCGCGCCGGCTGTATCATTAAATCACCTTTATTCTCCATTACCCCACATGCACGTACTTTTCACTTTTCCCATCTTCCTGACATCTTCACCTCTCACTCACTCGCCTCCTTTTTTTTTCACCCCCTTTTTTTCATAAATACAACACTTCATCGTTCCGCGCGCGCTTCACCACAATCTTACCACACGTCTTACGCACGCTTTTTTTTCCCCTCCCCTTTAACGTATGCACGCACGCCGGATGCACGCACGCAGAACCACGCACAAACACACAAACACACACACACACACACACACACAACGACCACACACACATTCTAAAAAGAACCCATACTTCTAACCGAGGCACACTGAATGTGTTTACAACCTAATCGGTCACAATAGACTGGAGGAGGGGGGGGTGGGGGGGGGTGTAATTCACATGGTCTCCGAGAGAGTACGCGTGGCCAAACGCAGGGCGGCGAAACCACATTTCTGTATTGTCCATGTTGTGGTGCTATGGATTTGCTGACCTGATCAAAGCGCGGATTTTTTCCCACAGAGTTTAACAGAGAGTTGCTGTGAGATCTTTCACTGCTGATGTTCATAATAAAACACGTGACCTCAGCTATTTCGTCATATACGAAAGATTGGCCCTCGAACGTGTTGCGGAAAGGGCGGGGAAAAGGGTGGGGAAATGGGAACGGCCTAGACTCGAACCACGCAGCCGAGATTCTCTGGCTTTCTAAGCCCAGCGTGCTATCCACAAGGCCACTGCCAAGTTTTCATATCCCTTCCCCCGGACACATAGGGTTAAAAGGAAAAGAAAAGAACGAAAAGAAACGAACATTTCAACACAAACACTATGCGATCATAATTCTCTCTTAACCTCGAGAGTTGGAAGTCATGCTGTGCTCCAACTAGTTCTGCACAGAGCTGCACGGTTCCCAAGGCGACGTTAAGATCTATATCTGTCCATGTGCCGGTCTGTCGTTCACTCTTTCCCTAGTCTTTCACAATCCGTCCCTCTCTCTCTCTTCTCTCTCTCTCTCTTCTCTCTCTCTCTGTCTCTTGTCTTTGTTGTCTGGCTGTTCTAGTTCTGACCGCTGAACGCTCCCAAACTCTCTGATTTCTCTCATACAAAAATACACCGACGGGCATATTCAACAATATACACATCAAAGCCAAACACACACACACACACACAACACACACACACACACACACACTACACACACACACACAACACTGACTGGATTCAGAAACCAATTTCTTGTCCAGCATCAACGTGGTGTACTGACACACACACACACACACACAAACTAAACACACACATACCACACACCACACACATATTCAGAGGCTCATGTAACCAACACACCAAGGAGATATCCACCCCCCTACCCCTAGTTACTCTTCAACACAGCGGTTTGTACCAACACTTTGGATGAGGAGAAGGGCTGGGAAGAAGAGGGAAATATCTAAAGATAATCAAGAGATGTGTGAGAGGAACCACGACAGTACAATGTTGAACGCATTCCAGCAGAAAACAAAGCTTGTCTACAAAGAAAAGACACACGAGAATGTACAGAGTACACAGCTTGTTTTCTACATAATCGCCCAGTTGGCCTTGAAATGCAGTCTACGCTGTCTTTGGGACAGGCAATATTACAAGCCTCCTTCGATTCTAAGTCAAATAGCGTGTTGGCTTGCGGAGCTCAACTATCGTGAGTTCGAACCACTCTTGGTGGACATCTCTTGTCTCTCTTGTGCATTCCTAACAGTCCCCCAAAGGTTCCTGGGCATACCACTACACCCAATAGGTGCCTATCATCTAACAACAGTACCCCCAAAGGTTCCTGTCCAAACAGTCTAACCTGTTAACATACCCCAGTACACCCAAACGAAGGTCCTGTCCATCTAACAGTACACCAAAAGGTTCCTGTCCATCTAACAGTACACCAAAGGTTCCCAGACACCTAAAGTCCATCTAACAGTACACCCAAAGGTTCCTGTCCATCTAACAGTACCCCCAAAGGTTCCTGTCCATCTAACAGTACACCCAAAGGGTTCCTGTCCATCTAACAGTACCCCCCAAAGGTTCCTGTCCATCTAACAGTACACCCAAAGGTTCCTGTCCATCTAACAGTACACCAAAGGTTCCTGTCCATCTAACAGTACCCCCAAAGGTTCCTGTCCATCTAACAGTACACCCAAAGGTTCCTGTCCATCTAACAGTACACCCAAAGGTTCCTGTCCATCTAACAGTACCCCAAAGGTTCCTGTCCATCTAACAGTACACCAAAAGTTTTGTCCATCTAACAGTACACAAAAGGTTCCTGTCCATCTAACAGTACACCCAAAGGTTCCTGTCCATCTAACAGTACACCCAAAGGTCCTGTCATCTAACAGTACCCCCAAAGGTTCTGTCCATCTAACAACAGTACACCTAAAAGTTTCCTGTCCATCTAACAGTACACCAAAGGTTCCTGTCCATCTAACAGTACACCCAAAGGTTCCCTCCATCTAACAGTACACCCAAAGGTTCCTGTCCATCTAACAGTACACCCAAAGGTTCCTGTCCATCTAACAGTACACCCAAAGGTTTCTGTCCATCTAACAGTACACCAAAGGTTCCTGTCCATCTAACAGTACACCCAAAGGTCTGTCAATCTAACAGTACACCAAAGGTTCCTGTCCATCTAACAGTACACCCCAAAGGTTCCTGTCCATCTAACAGTACACCCAAAGGTTCCTGTCCATCTAACAGTACACCCAAAGGTTTCTGTCCATCTAACAGTACACCCAAAGGTTCCTGTCCATCTAACAGTACACCAAAGGTTCCTGTCCATCTAACAGTACACCCAAAGGTTCCTGTCCATCTAACAGTACACCAAAGGTTCCTGTCCATCTAACAGTACACCCAAAGGTTCCTGTCCATCTAACAGTACACCCAAAGGTTCCTGTCCATCTAACAGTACACCCAAAGGTTCCTGTCCATCTAACAGTACACCAAAGGTTTCTGTCCATCTAACAGTACACCAAAAGGTTCCTGTCCATCTAACAGTACACCCAAAGGTTCCTGTTCATCTAACAGTACACCCAAAGGTTCCTGTCCATCTAACAGTACACCAAAAGGTTCCTGTCAATCTAACAGTACACCCAAAGGTTCCTATCACATCTAACAGTACACCAAAGATTCCTGTCCATCTGAACCCTACACCCAAAAGGTCCTGTCAATCTAACAGTACCCCCAAAGGTTCTGGGCCACATCAACACGTACACCCAAAGGTTTTGCGTCCATCTAACACAACACCCAGAGGTCGTGAGGTCTGCAGAGGGGGGGGGAGGGGGAGGTACCTCAGAGAGGGGAGGGAAGGCACGAGGGTGCGAGAAATTTTTTTTTTTCGAGAGATTTCG
>JADBJO010026683.1:0-2500 GCA_016801955.1 Conus betulinus | reverse complement strand
TTCTCTTAAACGACATTTGAAGCAGAGAGCTCACTTCAATTACACACACACACACACACACACACACACACACACACACACACACACACACTTCGATCTGGGCAGGACATTATTCTTTTTAAATCTCCCCAGGGCTCAGGTAGACAAAAAGCTTACCTGCTCCCAGGCAAAACCACCTGCCCATCGAACGGCGATATTGTAAAGTCTGCAAAACACTGAATGAGGAAGAATGCAGAGGACACAATTCATATTGTTCTGCCTGTCAAAACGTGGCCAAAAAGCAGACAACCTTTGTGCTCCATTCTGATCGGTCCAGTCTTCTGATTCCGGCAGTCGTCTGACAGAATACGTCACGATGTCGATGTTGTAAACAGTAACTTCAAACTGTACAATTCACGAAGCGACACTCAGACCGTCACAATGATTATCCAGTAAAACGCAAAAACTAATTCTGAGCTTTAATTTTCACGAAAGCAGATGCTTAAAAAAATACTGCTCTTGAACCAAGGGATGGTTGCGGCCTACGTGCCCGGACACTAGTACTCGCCTCTTGCCTTTGGCCACTCGGGCAGTCGTGAAACTGACCCTCCAAGCCAGGTAACACGCGCGTGAGGAACTCGAGTGTAAAGCGTCTTTTGAAAGTATGGATCTTCTCGCACCAAGGAAGCCCGCGGGAAGATAGGATGCGTAGGCACGGTGAGTGAATCCACCAATTCCTGAGCTGTCTCTGGCAAACGTCACCGATATCAGCTCAGTGGCAACGACTGCATACACATCATGTTCGATGATTGGCAGCCCAGCTGAGCACGAGTTGAGATATATGTAGGAGTCAGGAAAGCCAGTGAGAATCACCAAACACAAAGAAAGAAAACAAAGACGGAGATTCACTATAAAAACATAACCAATTCCTGACACTCCAAATTGGATAATCTAATATACATTTTATGGCAATGTTCGCTTCGTTGGAAATTTGAAAAGTCTGTATTAGGTCTCTTTTGAGAAAACTAATCCCGCACTGGTCCAACCATGTTTTAAACGCAACAACGCGCCTGCATGGAGCACCTGCCACCCCGTGGTGAGGAGAGGAATATAAAAGTCACGAAGTAAGTATAAGAAGAATGACTGATAAAACAAGTGACAGCTTTGCGGCGAACACGAGAAGACTCGTCTTCACCGAGAAAGAGGAAAAAGACAAAGACGGGTGACTGACTGACAAACAACAGCAGAAACAACAAACAAATCACTGACTGGCAAAGAAGAGGAGAAATAAAAAATCGTTTATTTACAAAAATGAAAAACGTGGAGCAAGAAGGCCCACCCAAACAAAGCACAAACAAGTCACTGAACTGAAAGGAATGACAAAAAGAATGAACAGAGAAGAAACAAACCATAACCTGACAGCGGTTGAATGAATTGAAACAAGTCAAAAAAAAACTGTTAAGCGGATACTGTAAAATAGTCCCCGAACTGACAGAGACGAAGGAGAGAGTAAGAGTATGTACGGCGGTCGTAAAAGGTCGTAGTGGTTTAGTGTCGTAGGGTAACGAGTCTGATAATTGGAAAAGAGCCACGCCACACGCATCGAAAAGCGGCGGCGAGGCGCACACCCCAGATACACGACCGAAAACAGAGAATGCTCAAGGCCCAGCAGCATTCTCCGTCATGATTACGTTGCCGTCACAGCCTTGAGTCCTGTGTATATAGGGCACGGGTATCAGTTTGTTTCAATCCGTGCGGGGCCTGACGCCCTCTCCCGGGTCCCCCGCACCCCCCACACCCGCCCTCCTTACCTCCCAACGGCCTTTTTTTTTTTTTTTTTTTTTGTTTAAATATTTTTCAATAGACCCCACGCGTCTTTTCTTCAATTTTTGGCCCCCCGGAGCGTAAACGTGTTTTGTTTTTTGTTGACGGTTTTTTGATGGTGTATTTTTTGTGGTTAGCTAGTAGTGTGCGTTGTTTGTTTTATATTCAGAACATACAAGTCAGCGTGGTTGCGACGTCTCTTTGACAGGACAGAAACGAAAATGGGGGGGGGGTAGGAAAAAACCAGGCATGTCAATAAATGGCGTCTTTCTAATCGTATCGTAACGCTCTACAATCGGTGAACACCACGCCTAATGGGCACACCAATCGTCAGAAAGTTTTACAGTGCGTGGCGAAATTGCGCAAGCCTGACTCATATAATATATATATATATATATATATATATATATATATATATATATATAGTCAAAATAATAAAAATCCAGACAAACAAGATTAAAACATTCCAATTTTTCGGATTTATTTGCCTTCGTCAGGGGGTACAGACTGTGGACAGTAAAAAGCTCGCATTCTCCACCTCAGATCCTGAACCGAATCACGAAGTATATGCAGTAGGGGAAAAGGCACCTCAATTAAAATATTTTAACTTTAAAATAAAACGTGAGTATAAAGGAAAATGCATCAATAGGAAACAGAAAAATAAGGATAGGAGGACATGTGAAGGGTGAGGGGGGCC
>JADBJO010026682.1:0-22228 GCA_016801955.1 Conus betulinus | reverse complement strand
TGTAGACCTACTCAGGGTGAAGACTGTATGTAAAATCTCACCACAGTGTGACTCAGTTATCCTTGTAAGCAAAGCAATGTTTCTTGCCTCTCTCTCTCTATCTCTCCTAGTCCATTCGTTCAACTTTCCTCAGTCACATATACTCAAACATATACATATATGTGCACACACAAACACATGCGCGCGCACACACACGTATTCGCACGCAGGCACACACGCACATCTGTGCGTATGCACACATACACACACTGCACTAATGTTCTGCTAGTCCCTGATCTGGCCAAGTGGGGGACAGCAGGTGATAAGTGACAGTGTCTGTGCCCAGGGTGATTCACACATTGACACATCATGTAATCCCTATGGGGATCCAGTGGCTTTTCTCACCAAACGCGTTTCTTACCTGACTGTAGGTGATACAGTTGTATTCATTCTTTCTGGCACTCACTGCATGAGTGTGTGTGTGTGTGTGTGTGTGTGTGTGCACCCATGTGCAAGGGCGGGTGCGCACACGCACACACACACACAACACACACACACATACAATGAAAAAATCTAGACACATGATCGCACTTCATTAGCTTTAAGGCGGTAAAAACAGATCTCTTTTCCAGAAATAGTGAGCTGACAAAAGTTAGGTGTGTGTGTGTGTGTGGGGGGGGGGGGGGGGGGGGGGGGGGGGGGGATTAAACTATGTGGATTGATTACATTAAGGTGGAGGGGGGTTGCAAGCGATGACATTAACGGATAATGGAAGGGAATGGGCAGTCTGTGACGGAACACAGTGAGGCTCTGGTAATTTGAAAGATTTTATGCTACAGAGCAACAGTGCACGTGTGGATCATCCTTGAAAACTAAACTGCCATTAGAGGGGAGGTTACAAACTGTGTGAAATGTATCTGTATCAGCATGTTAAGCTCTGTTCATCTCATAGATGTGTTACCATTTTTTTATTGCTGAAGAGCAAAGCCAAACAGGGAACACTGCATGATTGTTTTTTTCCTGTCCTCATCTTCCATAGCACCTCAGTGGCATTGCACCCACACTGCTCATTCTGGTTCCACGTCCACAGCAACAAGCTGGCTTGCCCCACCCCAACCCCAGCACAGTGCAAAAGGAGCAGTCAGCCCACCAGAGGAGACGCTGCACTGCCACTGAGTCACTTTGTTGGTGTTCAGTGGTGCCTGTTGTGACCCAGCATGCACAGCATGCCATGTACTGAGCCAGCTACTGATGACAAGAGCTGCTTTTGTCACAGAGTCAACAGGAGTGAGCTCCACCCCTGGAGGGCATCACCACGTCTGTCCTATGACAGTCCCAGTGAATTGGCTAATACAGGCAACCCTACAGAACCCTGTCAAGAGCATAGACATGGAGAGGAAATCAAAAACTGAGGTCACCATGAGAGCAGGACACGAAAGGGCCACATAATTTGAGACTTTTTTTTTTAATCCTGATCGATGAGGATGATTATGATGATGCTACAAATTTCCATTCTGCTCTTAGAATGCATGACAGAGCTGTATTCTATGCTTACTTTCATAACACATACTGGTTCAGTCAGGCCCAAGAAACACAGAAGACCTGCAGTGTTAGTCAGAGACATATACATTAACTCTTGTTATACTAAAGACCACATATGTGGTCCTATGTTTACAACCATTGTATACTAAGGACCGCATATGCAGTCCAAAGCTTTGGAATTTTTCTCAAAAGTGAGCGAACCTTTTGTACAAAAACTACTGTTACAGATAGTTCCTGCATACTAATTAGAGTGCAGGCATGCTGATACTTAGGCTTTGCAAGCTGAATGTTCGCTAGCAGACGCTTTTCACACCGCATCACCAGCTCGGTTGGCTTGACGTGGCAACATGGTGTCATCTGCCACTCCATCAAGCATGCGTGGTAAAAGAAACAGTGTAAGTTGCCATTACAATGTGACTGAAGCCCTTGAATTGTTGCAAACAGTTGATAATTTCAGGGCATAAAACCAGTTAATTGAATTTTTTGTTCATAGGGTGTGTACCACCCTTATTTTCACATCACATGCAAAATCACCAAATACCAAAATAAACAGAAAAATAACTTTGCTGTATTGTTGTGGTTTTGGAATCATTTATAAACATAACTTGAAAAAATCACAAGTCTTTGTCTTTTTCTTTATTTTTATGATTTTTTCAAAATATACAGGGAAATGTTCAGTTTCTGGGAGAGAAAGTAAGGGGAGAGAATAGTTGGAATAGAGTGCATTAAAATGGATGAATCTCAACTGTGTTGTCCCAGTCTTCCCAGTTGTGCCCGTAACAAAACTCAACACAGGAAGGAGAAAAATCCCACCAGTAATTAGCTTAGATGGGAATTGAACCCACGACACCCCAGCCATGCGTCCACAACGCTAATCGCTTTGCCTTTCCAGCTGGCATGAACACCAAATGAATTCAAAGGAGTATGGACGCATGAAGGTTCACACAGGACAAATTAGCATCTCCATCAGAGTGTGATGTGTGTAAACTGCTCATTCGCAGCTGGCAGCATACTCCTTCCATCCACCACACATGAGAGAAAAGAGAGAACACAATCTGACATGTTCAAATATGTTGCTTTAGTTTCCTTTTTCCTGTATGGATAAATTTTTATCAAAACATCCAGCTCACAAATTTTCCTTTGCTTGTTTTATATGACATCAGGCTGCATTTGCTATTTTCACAAAATGGGCAACAAATTTGCTTTATCCATGAAAACCCCCCCAAAAATGATCAACTCCGTCAAAGACATTGGCCAAATTTTGATTCACGAAACTAGTTTTCACAAAGTTAATGTGACGTGTGTGATATCAATGTGTTACTCTTGTCATATGTGAGAGTGTCTGGTCTTAAATTACATTGTTGTACACAATTTAAGGATCAGTATGTTATTCGTTCATGTTTTTGTTTTCCTGTTTATGAATTTACCCGTTGCCTCCCATGTAATTTTTCAAAACCTTTTCAGTTAACATGCTGTCTTTCTATAATATGTAATGCTTTAGGTTTTGATTTAGGTTTATTGAATACTCAGTTCAGTTCTCTAAAAAGATATATATATACATATATGAAAATAACACCTGACATTCATGCGTTCCTAGTTTCCCCTCTTTACCCAGATCCCTTAACCATGGATATATCTGCAGTCAGAAGTGAAAGGCTTAATATTCATTTGCTTTATCTTTATGATAGTTCTATTTGTCTTGATTATTTTTTTTTAATTTATTGTTCATTTTGTCAGCCTTTATTTCTCTCTCTCTCTCTCTCTCTCTCTCTCTCTCTCTCTCTCTCTCTCTCCCTCTCTCTCTCTCTCTCTCTTCCCCATCTCTCCTTTCTATCTCTCTGTCTGTCTCTCTCTCTGCCCCTCCCTGCCTCCATCTGTCTCTCGCTGTCTACCTCTTTATCTCTTTGATGACGTTGTCTTGTTATCAGAAACAGTGATAAGGATTACAAAGTCAGTTAAACACTTTACAAGGTGTAACTGCTTCATTACTGTTAAAAGTCAACACAGCAAAAAGCAATGTAATTGTTTTTGGGAAGGGTGGGGTATCTTGCAGTGAGAGAAAGATGGACAAACAACGGATCTGTAATGCCTGTTGTTAGTTTATATAAATATCTTATCTACTTCTCCATGGGTTTGAGTGTTGCCTTGCTTCCGAGGGATTTTTAGCAAGTAAAGCAAAAATGCATTATTGTGCATTATGGAAAAATTATCATTGCTAAATAATGTTTCTTTTACTCTGTTTTTGAAATTGTTTGATTGCCAAACTCAATCTATGATACAATACAGAGCTGAAATATGGGACATTGAAGCTGCTTCTGTGCACTGTAAAAGAAAATCCAACTTGTTGCTCTTAAGAAATTTCTTGGAATATGGATTCAAATGCCAAATGATTTAGTAAATGGTTGAAACAGCTAGGTATCCCTATCTTGGAATTCTGTTGTTAAATGTTCAATATTGGTAAAAAAAAATTGTTCAGATGTAGGAGCACAGATTACCGCTCAAAGCATACAGAATGTTGTTAGACATAGGTAATAGAGGTAAGAAAAACTGGGGGGGACCAAGGTGAGGATGAAAACACTGAATATGGTTTCAGCTTTATATGGATGAACCAGGTGTTGGTGATGTGAAATGTTTATATTCAGGTTTTCCGAGAAAGACTGACTGATTGTGGTTGGCAAATTGGAATTCCCATATGCAAAACAGTAACAGATTTGAATCATACAAAGTGTTTAGTAATTTACACTGTTTACCTGTTATATATTGATGAAGAGGGACAAACATCTGAAGCAGTTCAGATTTGGCGTGTCTGATATTGCTACTCATCATTTCATTATAGACAGTTACGTGACGGAAATCTAATTTGTCCATTATGCCAAAATTCAAAAGAAGATGAAGTCCATATTTTTCTAACTTCTCCAACATTTGAGACCTCAGAGAGAGCAATCAAAGCACAAAAATATTTCAAGAAGCCTTGTCTTTTTCAAATTAGTCTTGTTAATGTCATCATCTAATGAAACATACTATTAAAAACAGTTCGCTTTTTATCTGTAATAAAGCATTCCAGAAGCAAAATGTTTAAAAGTAACATGATGAAGACTAGTGTCAATCTGCAACATGAATCACAATGTATATTCCCATTCTAAGGGGCTCTGGCCTTTATGAATAAATCGTTTGAGTCTCGAGTCTGTTTCATCCTCTCTTGACTAAAACTCTTGATTTTCACCATTGTTTTTTGAGTTTTGGCATATGTGACTATTTCTAGTCCCACCTCAAGGCAGCCACATGTCATCTTCAGGATGCTGTGTTGACATGACACCAGTGTGCATACCTCTCATTGTCTTGTCATCCATGCCTCCCCGCACACAACAGCCTTGTGTTCTTTGACAGGCTGAACGGGGTTGAACATGTTTGCTGTCCTCGTTCATGCACACATTCACTCATCATGGGACCTTGGTTTCAAATCTCATTCCAAGGATGGGAAGAAGATTGAAGGCTGCACAAGCTGTTTATATGGAAGAGCAGGTGTCTTCGAATTTGGCTGGCTGTTGTGGGAAACGAACTCCTTACCTTGGAATGAGAGTCTGATGCCTTGCCTGCTGAGCCATCTGTCCCTCTCTATTTTTATTAGTCAAAAGCTCACAATAATATGAGAACACCTTTAATACTGTTGTAGTGATGATGCATTGTGGTCTTATGTCTTTCTGAGTTTGCGCACATTTTTACATTTCACCTTCTGAACACAGGTACAGACGACTCGACTCGCGTGAGAGAATGATTAAGGTGGCAGTGACATGTTGAGCTTCTCTTTGCTTATTACACCGGCCCCTTTATCTGTTGGGAGACAAAGCTATGGGGGGAGGCAACCTGAAGAGGAAGTGGGCAGGGGAGGGGAGGGGCTGGAGGTGTAACGATTATTAGCTTCAGGAGCTTTGACTTTGTTTAGCGGGATTACAAACTGAACCCAACGTCCCCGGTTACATAGGGTGGTCAGGAAAAAAAAAATCAGGTTAGCAAGAAAGGAGGGTAGGACTGGGATTAAGGAGGTGATTGTAACATAGTTTGCGGTGAGTGACTTGTGAGAGGAGGGAGGAAGAAAGGGGGGTGGAAGGGGTGGATAAAGCAGACCTCCTTGTCAGGCTTTCACGAGGGGTTCTGCTTGATTAGACACTCAGTGGAGCTTTAGTTCTTGTCCTGCCCAACAACAGAGCACTGAGCTATCATGTTTGGATCTTTACAATGCTGTCTTGTTCGGGACAAAAAACAGCCTTGGGCTTTTATGGCGCTGGGTACTGTGGATGTCACTGGAAGAGGCACAGCACTGAAGTGGGAGCACTTGAGTGGGGAATGACGTTTCTGTGCTTGTCCATTCTGTGGTAGACTGATACAAAGGCTTAATTTGGGAGGGAAAAAAGGCACCCACAGCTATAGATTTATAAATGTCTAAGAATATTATTATGTAATGTTTATTGTCTGTAAAAAAGTGTTAGCTTTCGTGATTTTGTTGCAACATAAGGAAGACTTACAAAATGTTATAGCTAGAAAGATAACAGGGTTTTGGTTTTTTTTTATCACAGGCAAGATTCCCAGTTTAAACAGGCCATTCGAAGAAGTGCAAGACATAGAGACAAATCGTAGTTGTGTTGCTCTTTAGTTTGAAAGGATTTCATGTGATAAAAATGCCCACAGCAAAATATTAGGTTTTTGCTGCGGGTCTGACTGGTGTCGCAGAACGATTGCCAGTGAGATCTGGTCTATGGTTCTTGCTTTGTCCAGCCTTCTCTCTCCATCTCATCACAGGCCAGCTGACCTTGGAATAGACACAGTCAGCAAGGAATCTTTTAACTGTGTTCGGATTTTGAAGCAGGCTTGTGCAGTTCTTCTCCTAGGTGTGGTTCATGGACGTAGCATGCTGATTTCACCAAGTGTCCCACCTGTCATAGTATGTGGAGAATGAGAATACATGAGAAGCAGCTTTTTAGTCCAGTTTGCATGAGAATACGACTTTCAGTAAACACTGTGCGGCAAGCCAGATTTGGCAGGAAACATTATTCCATGACTCCCAGGTGACACAGGCTTGTCTATCGGTAGGAGCGTCCTGTTTATTGTGTTTACTTTGCCTTTTGACTGCAGTCGTTCTCTTGCCTGTCCAGAGAGAGATTGTTTACAGACAATGCTTCAAAGAGGATGAAACTAACTGGTCGAAAGTACTTTATGGAGCTTTGAAAAATTGTCAGCTCTGTTGGTTTATACTGACAAGAATCAGAAGTGTGCTGAAGAATAGCAGGTTTTTAGAGCTTTTGGGTACTATCACAGGATTGTCTTTAGGAATAGCACATTTATAGAGCTATCAGGGTTGCTGTAGGATTGCCTTCAGGATATTGCAGGCTTTCAGAGCAACCAGGATTTCCATAGAATTGTCTTCAGGAATCCATTACAGGCTTTCTGGATTGCCATAGAATTGTTTTCAGGATATTGTAGGCTTTCAGAGCTTTTTGGATTGCCATAGGATTATCCTCAGGATATTGCAGGCTTTCAGGATTGCCATAGGATTGTCTTCAGGATATTGCGGCTTTAGGATTGCCATGTGATTGTCCTCAGGATATTGCAGGTTTTCAGAGCTTTCAGGATTGCCATAGGATTATCTTCAGGATATTGCAGGCTTTCAGAGCTTTACAAACTTTACAGTATATTGTCTTCAGATTCAAACAAAATATTTATCAGGTTTCATTCAGACTTCGGAGGTATCATGCTGCGGTCATGTGATTTTAAAATTTGTGATGACTGTGTAATATACCAGAGGAGGTGTGTAAAGCAGCAACTCTGCTGAAACATACATCTTTGTACATTGGATTCTTTATTGACTATGTCAAGGGAAGCATTATCCTAAGTTCATGACAACAACAGGAATGTCCAGTACAGGTAACAAAAGTGAAAATTGTATACGAACTTAACTGCACTGATATTGAGTGTCGGAAATGTGCTACTTCAGTGCGGTTTCGATGTGAACTTTACTTGGCTACTGGTGGTGATTGGCCGAGATGTGGCACTACAGGACATTACCGAAGCCGAGAGTGTCCTTCAACAACAGAGATGTGTACTTAGTCTTTTTCACATCGATTGGGGTTGATGTGTGTGGACTGAGGGGGATGACCTGTGGTTCTGTTCGTCTACTCTTTCCTGAATCTATGCAAAGTGTGATGTTCTTTCTTGGTTAACATCCTTTTACTGTCTTTGTAGGAGGGGGTGGGAAGAGGAGGGTCGAGGGTTGAGTGTTCATGTGTGCAAGCGTTTGAGAACTAAATCTCAAATTGCGCTTGTTTCTTGCTTCTTCACTTTCTTCATTTCTTCTCATTTTGTTTCCCATCTTTTCTTTACTTTACTTTTTCATATTCCCATATTTGGTGCTCTTCATAGAAATTTTGGTCACAGTTCATCCCATTCTTGTAAAGATGAGTTAACATGTGTGTGTGTGGGTGTGTGTGTGTGTGTGTGTGGTGAGAATAAGTGCGTGTGGTGTGTGTGTGTATGCATGCGTGTGTGTGTGTGTGGTGTGTGTGTGGTGTGTGTGTGCGGGCATGCATGCGTGTGTGTGCAGTTTTGAGGACGTGCAAGTGTCCTGGGCGAGTCCAGCAGCCTGTCGGAGATCTGCCTGGATGGGAATCCCATCGCCCAGGGACCCCAGCTACAAGCAGGACCGTGTCTGCGCAACATGCGAGCAGCTCAAGCAGCTGGACATGCGCAGGGTCACTGTACGTACCACCCCTTAGCCCCTGCCCTGACAGTCTACTGTCTTCTTTGTGTTGTTTGTCTTACTGTCGTTTTTCTCTTTCCTTTCTTTTTTCTTTTGTTTTGTTTGTTGCTTGCTTGTTTGGGTTGGTTTTTGTTCTTTGTTTTTTTTTTTTTTAGTGGTTTTGTGATTTATTCCAGTTAATTTTTCTTTTTTTCACTTCCATTCTCTCATCTGCCCCTTCCTGTCTCCCTGATATCCCATGTACGTGGCCCGTGTTCTTCGATCTGTCGTCATCAGGCTCAGTATGTCTGATGACTGCTGTTTCATGCATCAAGCGGAGAGAGGATTTTTAGCTTGCCGCCTGTTTCCTGTAATTGCCTTTGTTGGAGTCGGGTCACTTATAACTTTGGGGCACCACATTCAACTCATGCTGCGCGAGAGAATGTGTGCCTTCAGTTGCAAGTCTGCCCTCTGTAGTATGCATGATTTATGTTATTGTCCTGGTTCAAAGGACCTTTCTTTGTGTGCATGCAGTTTTTGCCTGTGCTCAGCACCACCACCCCGGGAACATGCTGCGTAACCTTTACGGTTTTTGACATTACTACAAGAGGTGAATTATGGTAAAAACAGATAGTCTTCTCATGAACAGGAGACAAACAGGGAACCAAATGAGATCAAGAGAAGTGTCAGTTTCATTTAATGTGGGCAGTGAAACTTTTAACTGGCAAAACGCAAAGATTGTATCCACTCCCTTGTTTATCTTTGGTTTGTAATGTTTACAGCCAGGTCCTTGCTACCGCTTTTCTCCTGTTTCTTTGTTGGTGGTGGTGGTGGTGGTGTCTGTGTGTGTGTGTTGTTGTTTGTTTTATCTGTGTGTTTGTGTCTGTGTGTGCAAATGCTTCTAAATCATGACTTTATACTCTTTATGTACAGATAAAACTCTTGCAAGTTGAATCACCTGAAGATATTTGAGTAGCAGTACAAGTATTTGTTAAAACTTTTCTGCAGATGATGCCTCTTGTTTGCAGCCAGCTGCTGTGTTAAGTCCACATCTGATTTTTTGTTCACTTAGACCTCTGCCCGCTATCTGTACTTGAAAACCCAAAAAGGTAACCCACTGGGCCAAGGCATGTGAGGGTGTGGTTGTTGCATGGAGATCGAGTGTTCTTTCCCCCCCCTCCCCCTCCCCCGGCATCATGCCCTCACAGTTCTGGTGTGACCTGTTCTAAACTGTGACGGAAAAAATGACAGAGTGGTTGCATCTGTTTTCAGCACTAGTGTGATAGCAGAGCCACCAGGAGCTGGAGCGGGGGGGAAGATGTGCCTTCTGCCCGCAGTTATGTAAAGGGATTTTTGTCGCCTCTGAACTTTTGTTCTCAGATGATGTGGGGAGGGGGAGGGAGGATGAACAGTATAATGTAAAACAATGTGAAAACAGTGTAATGCAATACAAGTATCTTACATTAAGTCAGGTAGAATGTGATTAGACACTTAGGACTCTACCTGCTGGATTATTATGGTGATGTCTTTTTTCCTATGTGAGAGCATTCGTTTTAATGCTTGGGTGATTGAGGTCCGGGAATTGGTTGGGAAGAGGGAGTGAAGGGAATTTCTGTGTAAATGAAATTGAAAGAATATGTCTGTGTTGTTCTGATACTTGAGTTCTGTGCCCTTAGTCTTGCCATATTCCTCCTGCGGCTTTGACCCATGAGAGACAAAAGTCCTCTGTTGATGTGTAAACTGATGACAGTACCTCTGACTTTGGCTGATACCACAGAAGTGTTGTAAATACAAAAGGTGAGTGTTGACAGGCCAGTTAGTGTTCTTGCTGAATCAGCTGATATAGGAGTGTTGACAGGGCCCAAAGTCTTGATGAATCAGGTGATTAGTGGTTGACAGGGCCAGTAGTCTTTGACAAATCAGCTGATGTAATGGAGTGTTGACATGGCTGATAGTCTTGATGAAGCAGCTGATGTAATGGAGTGTTGACATGCCAATAGTCTGATGAATCAGCTGATACAATGGGAGTGTTGACAGGGGCCAGTAGTCTTGATGAATCAGCTGATACAATGGAGTGTTGACAGGGCCAGTAGTCTTGATGAAGCAGCTGAGACAATGAGTGTTGACAGGGCCCAGCCAGTAGTCTTGATGAAACAGCTGATACAATGGAGTGTTTGATGTGGCCAGTAGTCTGATGAAGCAGCTGATATAATGGAGTGTTAACATGGCCCAGTAGTCTTGATGAATCAGCTGATATAATGGAGTGTTGACACGGCGCGTTAGTCATGATGAATCAGATGATATATGGAGTGTGACACTGCCGTTAGTCATGATGAATCAGCTGATATAATGAGGAGTGTTGACATGGCCAGTAGTCTTGATGAATCAGCTGATATAGAGTGTTGACATGGCCGATAGTCTGATGAAGCAGCTGATATAATGGAGTGTTGACATGGCCAGTAGTCTTGATGAATCAGCTGATATAATGGAGTGTTCATGTGGCCAGTAGTCTGATGAATCAGCTGATACAATGGAGTATTCATGTGGCCAGTAGTCTTGATGAATCAGTGATATAATGGAGTGCTCACGTGGCTAGTAGTCTTGATGAAATCAGCTGATACAGTGGAAGATGTGGTCCACAGAATGGGATTGTCTGTAGTTTTAATGTGTGACTGTTGGATAACTTGACCTCTTATCTTAAAAAAGGAACAGACTGTTTTTAGTGCGTTAGAACTGCAGTTTTCATGCATATGATTTGGTTCCTTACTTTTTTTTTTTTTTTTTTTTTTGGGGGGGGGGGGGGGGGGGGTGGGGTTATATTTTTCCTTTGTCTTGTTCCCATCATTCACAGAAGTTGCCAACCCTATTTTCTTCCTTTGCGTTGGTCCCACGTAGCGCAGAAAAGCCCGAGAAAATATCCACATGATATGACAGGGCTTAGCATCTTTATATGCCTCTCTGTAGGCTCGTGTGTAGGCTCTCAAGAGGTTGTGTTCAGGGTTTATCTTAAGCACACACTCTAGGCCAAGTCAGGTCATAGGGGCGATGCTTAGGTCAGTGATCAAAGTTTCTCTCTTCTTTTACATATGTCTCTTTATCTTCATTTATTTAGTTTCTCAAAATATTCTGTTTTTAAACTCTACATATTGTGAGGGAGTGATAGTACCGCATTTAGCGGGTAGCGTATATGGAAGAGTGCGCTTGCTGGTGACATCTTGTTTACAGAAACAAAAGCTCTCAGGTTGCTGTTCGATTGATATATGATCCATGTGCACCTTGTGTGTAGTCCTTGTTTTGGCCCTGCAGTGGACGTGGAATGAACTAATTGTGTTGCACAGAGAATGCTGTGAAGTTTCATGCAGCTAACCATTTCCAGACGGACTTTGTGCTCTTATTAGAAAGTTGTTGGTCAGACAGCATCCAGATCAGGAATTAGAGAATGCAGTGGAGGAAAAATTCAGTCTTTCACCAGATACATTTTTTCCTGTCATTAGTATAATCAAAAAACAGAATTAAACATACTATTCATGATACAGTGCAAGAGTGAGGGTGTGTACATAACGGGCTTCTGGGGTAAGGGATGGCTGTATACTTATGTGTATACCCATGTGATAATGTGTAGCTGTACACTTAATGTGGTTGTGGTTTAATTGATTAAAACGTCATCAGTTTTACACGATGAATTATCGTTAAACAGTGTTTAGATGATCAAAATCAATGGCCATTTTGCTGTGAAACAATGTAATCAGTTCACCATAGACAAAAATGAATCATAGTCAGTGGAAGGGGGTTGACAGATCAAGCAAGCAGAAATTGTCTTCAGCTCAGCCTGAAACTGATTTGTCTTGAGGATGTTAGTAGACTGGTCATCAAATTGTTATGTGATGTATATTTTGTAACTATGTGTCTGCAGTTATTTCTTTTGAGGGCAGGAGCTTGTTTTTTTTTTGGTGTTTTTTTCTTCTTCTTTTTTTCCTTTTTAGGGTGACCCCAGAAAGGGTTTTACATGTAATACAATTGATACTGAGACAAGAGGATTGTGGAAAAAAGTTTTGTCAGTGCTTACCATACAGCTAATCGTTGATGTACAGTGTTTTAGCTTGGACACTGGAACCACAAGAGTTTGGATCATCACCTTTGTAACTCTGATCATGAAAACTTTTTTTTAGGAAAGCTAAACTGGGTTCTTGTCAGTTGTTTTAGTGCAGTGTTGGTGTTTGCAGACCACTAGCAGGCACAAACCTTCTGCTTCTGAGGTGTTGTGTGCTCATGGTTAACTCATGGTTTTGACCAGATTAAAATGATGAATGACACACCCAGAGGTGGTAGTATGAGTCTGGGGAGGTTTTAAATTGGCTCCTTGAATTAGAAATGGAGTTGACTCTCTGTTGCCTTTAGTGAGCCATCTGCAGGGCTGTGTCCCATGATGTCGTGTGTTAATCAATATACAGCGGATGGCAGACTAATTAGTTGGCCTCAGAGCGGGGGTTCTGACAGTAGTCCGTGGTTTTTCAGCTTGCAGTGGGCAGGAGCGTGGCTGTTCCACAATGATGGTTAGTGATAGGGTCCGGCAGAGACTGCCAGCTTGCTTGGTTATGCAATCTGGCCAAGTACACCTGCTCTGCTTGTTATTGTTCTTGGTTTCTTTTCGTGATCTTGCGTTGGTTTGACCAGAAATGATGAAGATCAATCAGTGTAGACATTGTGAACTGGACATTTAGTGAAACTGGATGGATGTCTGTGTTTACAAATGTTTCCACTGCAATGGAGGTCAGAAGGAGATGCTCAGCAAAGTAGGGCATGAAGACGATTGGTGCCAGCGTTGCTGTAACTCATAGGTTGTCTTTTTTCGCTGTTTGCTCTTTTGATACTGGTGATAGTGCTCAGATATTTGTGTAAAGGTGTTCTTTTCAGTTTTCAAATAGCTTGTTGACAAAAGTAAATTCATTTAACTTACGTGACTGAGGGTATGCCCCAAATTCTCAGAGGTTGTCATGAATTTTATTGAGATTTCCATAGCAACGTTATCTGGTAAACAAAAGTAGAATCAGACTTTGAAGCTACTGTATATTTATAATGTGGCTGGAAAGATTGTGTGTGCATCCCTTTTTTTTCTCTTTCAAATCTCTTTCATCCATAAGTGGGGCGTTAGGATGTGAAACTGACTGTGCAGCTCCACCTGCACTGGCCATTGTGTCCCTGCTTCGGGGGCAAATCACTGCTAACTCTATTTCTTTGTGCCCCAAGTGCTGAGAGTTATGGTGACACATGACACTGTTTGTGCTCGTAAATCATGAGTACCACTTCACCTATATTCTTCACTTGATGTGACCATACCAAGGGTTACTGTGGGGGTATGAAATACCTTTCTCAGAATATGGTTAGAGAAAAAAAAAGTAGAACAAATTGCACTATCGGTGGAAAAAAAAACAGCCAAACTGTAAGTAAAAACTCACTCATGAATACAGTGCAAAGTAACACTTGTTTGACATATGATGCTAAAAAGCGTGAACTTTCAACAAATGCCTTTTTCAGATGTGCCCAGAAGAGACATGAAAAGTGCACTAAACTCTATTACCCAGATCATGATCATGCTGGCAGTGAACTGGGTAGTACTGTTTACAAATTTTATGTCTGCTATTTGCAACATTTGAAGAAGTCACCTTTTTTGGGGGGAATTCACGTGTCTGTTTTGTATTGCTTGTGAAATGTGCATTACTTTGCACTTTGTTTCATTTGTGCTTGGGTAGAATACAGGAAGAAAAGTGTCTACTTGTAGTATGGAAGCTAATGTACTCGTCTTTTGTTTTCAAACTGCATTACCTCATGGTAATGATTGAGATGACAGTGTAAAAAAGGTGCGAGTATCTTACTGCTGATTTCTCTCATGAGACCAGTATCGGGGGACAACGTCTTTCCCCACTCATCTATTTATGGACAGCATAGCTACTTTGACTTAGTTTTAAGGTATGTGTAGTGAAGATGTTTGGCGTATTCTGGGTGATTTTGAACATCAGGTTGGAAGACATTTTTTGTCATAATTGAAGTATTACATGCAGGTAGAAAAAACAAACAGGCAACAGGCAACAGTTCTCCACTTTGTTCATTTTTTTTCTTTCTTTTTTCATGTTCTTTTTTTTTTTTACTTTTGCTTAAAAGTGTCAACACATACAGAGTGGGTGCAAAAGTAAGTTGACAATGGCCATTACCATTTACCATTTATTACTGCAGTGAGAATATTCCAACAAGTCTGGTAGAGTTCTGATGGCCTGTTCACGAAAAGTCAGAGCGATCTGCATCTCATTTTCCTCCATGATAACAGTTCAGAGACATCTGGATTGGGGGCATTCTTCACTGAACCTATCTCCTCGAATTTGTCTCAAATTCAGTAAATTGACAACCGTAATGGCGAGTCAGTGTGGGCGGTTTCTGTATATTCTCGGCACAGCATTTCCGCATTTTCAGTTTTCCAGTTATTCTGTAGGGTGTAGTTTTTCTTCTTGTCAGTCAGGTTGCCAGCTGTTATGCATTACTGTCATGTAAAAAAAAAAAACAAAGAAAGAAAAAAAGTGTACTTTAGAAATTAAGACTGTCAACCTACTTTTGCACCACCTGTATGTAAAGTCAGTTTGTATGTGCCATTACATGTAAGAGAGGAAGAATGAATAGCAGTTATAAGCAAGAGAGTCTGTTAGGTGTGTACGTGTGTCTAACATCATAGATATTACATGTGTTTTCTGTATAATAGGAATGTCTGTATCGTAGGTGTATATGTGTGTGTGTATCATAGATGTGTGTGTGTCTGTGTTATAGTTGTGTATGTGTGTCTGTACCATAGGTGGTCGGTATCATAGGTGTGTGTATGTGTGTCTGTATCATAGGTGTGTGTGGGTCTGTATCATAGGTGTGTGTATGTCTGTATCATAGAGGTGTGTGTGTGTCTGTATGATAGATGTGTAGGTGTATCTGATATCATAGGTATGTATGTGTCTGTATCATGGGTGGGTGTATTGTATCCTGGGTGTGTATGTGTCTGTATCATAGGTGTGTATGTGTGTCTGTATCATAGGTGTGTATGTGTGTCTGTATCATAGGTGTGTCTGTATCATAGGTGTGTGAGTCTGTATCATGGGTGTGTATGTGTGTCTGTATCATGGGGGTGTATGTGGGTCTGTATCATGGGTGTGTATGTTGGGTGTCTGTATCAAAGGTGTGTATGTGTGTCTTGTATCATAGGTATGTATGTGTGTTTGTATCATAGTGAGTATGCGTTGTGTCTGTATCATAGGGTGTATGTGTGTTTGTATCATAGTGAGTATGCGTGTCTGTATCATAGGTGTGTCTGTATCATAGGTGTGTATGTGGGTCTGTATCATAGGTGTCTGTATCCTAAGTGTGTGTGTCTGTATCATAGGTGTGTCTGTATCATAGGTGTGTATGGTGTGTATCATAGGGGTGTGTATGTTGTCTGTATCATATGTCTGTATCATAGGTGTGTATGTGTGTGTCTGTATCATATGTCTGTATCTCATAGGTGTGTATGTGTGTCTGTATCATATGTCGGTGTATCATAGGTGTCGTATGGTGGTCCGTATCATGTGTCTGTGATCATAGGTGTCTGTGTGTGTCTGTGTAATCTATTAGGTGTATGTGCTTGTTCTGTATCATATGTCTGTATCATAGGTGTGTACTGTGTGTCTGTGTAATAGGTGTGTATGCTAGGGTGTGTTGTCTCATAGGTAGGTGTCTATTGTGTCTGTATCATATGTCGTGTATCATAGGGTGGTGTATGTGGTGTCTGTATCATAGGTGTGAGGTGTATGTCTGTATCATAGGTGTGTATGTGGGTGTGTATCATATGTTAGTAGTCTGTATCATAGGTGTGTATGTGTGTCTTGTATCATACTATGTCCTGTGTGCGATAGGTGTTGTATGTGTGTCTGGTGTCATAGGTGGTGTATTGTTGTCAGCTGTTGGGAGTCATAGGGTGTGAGCATGTATGTGTCTGTATCACTCATGTCTGTATCATCAAGTTGTGTATGTGTGTGTACATCATAGGTGTGTATGTGTCATGTACCCGGTTGAGAGGAGCGGGAGATGGCCCCTGGTCGCATGGCCCGCAAGAAAAAGGCAAGAAAGGCACGACAGAGACCTAGCATAAAAGAATAGGCACCGCCGCCATCTCTTAAGGTGAGTTTCCTCCTGGGTTTTTTTTGGTTGTTTGTTGTTTGTTGTTGAAGCTTTCTTGTCTCTGTCGCAGCTGTCTTGTGCTCCCGCCCTGGCTGCCATCTCGTGTCATTGTCGCACTGTCCTCTTTCTGTCTTTCTTCGCTGTCCTAACAAACCAACAGAACCCATGAACAAGCATTGGAAATAGGAATACTGCTCTCACATCTCTGTCCTCTATGAACATTTCTTCTCTCTCTCTCTCTCACTCTCCACACCCTCTACTCTCGCTCGCTCTCTCTCTCTCTCTCAACACATGTCTTCTGTCCTTTGTCGCGTCTGTCTCTTGTCTCCCCTTTACTCTCAATTCCCTGCTCAGAATCACTCTCCCTCTCTCTCTCAAAAAAAAATCGCTCTGTCTCTCTTTCTCTGTCCTACTCTACACAACACAACACACCACAACACACACACACCACAACAAACACACACACCAACACACACACCACATCACAGCACACACCAAACACACACACACACACACCACAGCAACACCAGTTTGGAAAAAAGAAACACTGATATTCTGCTGCCATCAACTACCAGCCTTTTTCATAGGTATAGATTGAAAAGTAATAAACAAAAACAAAAATGAAAACAAAATAAAAATAATTCATCGTTATATAGATTTCTTATCCCATGATACCAAGCATATCTTGTCTTAGTTTTGACTAACCTCACCGGTTAGTGTTCACAGAGTTTTTATAAAGTGAGATCATGCCAGACTTTTTCCGGAAAAGACTTTGACTGTACCTTGCTGATCGACCTGTTTTGGTTGAGATGAAGGTTTGTAACCCGGCTGGAAGATCTGCTGGAATGATTGTGGTGGACTTATTTCTTCTTTCTAATCACTTTATGTTGTTACTGTAAACAGGATAGAAGCCACCTTGAAAGGAGGAGGAGTTCAGCTTGTTTTGTTATTTTTTCCAAGAAGTGAATCAGAAACATGGGCTTGTTATGAAGAAAAGGGAAAGCATAAAGGGACAAAAACATGCACAAAATTAGTCCACTGAAATGCCCGGCTGTCAGTGTGCCAAGAGCCTGGAGTCGCGGCCCAGGACATTTTACACGACTGCCTTCAGTGGGCCAAGAAGGAGTCCTGCCCAGTCCCTGTACAGAAAAATTAGATTGAAATGAAAACGATCTACTTGTTTTGTCAAGGGCCACATTCTGCAAACTTGTTCAGAATCGTAGGTAGATTATTTACATGCCAACCAATAAAGGCTGTTTTTTTAATTGCCGTTTTAGTGCACTTTATGAAGCTGTGTGGGTTTTGCTGAAAGGATTTGGTTTTCAGTTCTTTATTTTTTTTTTTGCTGAGCTGTTGTGTGGAGGATCTCTGCCAACATTCTGACTGGGCAGTGAAAAAAAAAAAAGGCAATAAATAAGTGAAAACAAAAAAGAGAGAAAGGAAAAAAGGGATGTGGGGGTGTTTGGTTATGTTGCAAAAGTAGTTCTACAAATAAACAAACTGCTGTTCTGTCTGTGTAGGAAAAAGCGCCGCCGTCTGGCCATCAACAATTGCCAAGCGACAGTGGGAGACAATGCAGGGGGCGCTGATGACACCGCGACAGGCAAGGTGATGAGGGCCCCTGACCTGTACGTGTACGCCAGTCACCTGGGTTTCTCCCTTTCCCCTGCCGACATGATTCGGGGGACTAGTACCAACATGGACGACATGAAACAGAGCTGGTCTCTGTCACTAGGTGAGGAGTTAAGGTGGGACATTTTTGCTTGAGGCAGAACTGGGTGCCTGTGTGTCTCGGTCGGGTTTTTCTCTAATGCATGCCCTGTTTGGCGGGAATGTGTATATCCATCTGTGTGTCAATTATTTTTTTGTGCCTGATGTGTTTAACTGACGAAGAAAGGATTGATGACAGCAGATCCACAATACTGTTATACCTTGAAGGAAGATTGTGATGGGACAGAGTGATCTCACATACATGTATACGAAGTAAAGCTTTATGACATCGCGGATCACACCAACATTATATATACTGAACTGAAGATTGATGACAGCCAGGATCCCCAACTACATATATAGACTGAAGGAAAGATTGATGACTGCAGGATCCACATACATTATAGTTACTGCAGGAAAGATTGATGACAGAGTATCAACATACATTGCAACTTGAAGGAAGATTGATGACCACAGGATCCACCTACTTTATAACTGATGTAAAGGATGATGAATCTCGCAGGAATCCCCTCAACATTATTTACTTGAAGGAAAGATTGAGTTCATCCATGCAGTATCCACATACTTATTATAACTGAAGGAAGGATTGAATGATCTAGCAAGATTCCACACACATAACTGAAGTAAAGAATTGATGACCGTAAGATCATCCACAACCGTATAATCTGAAGATAAACGTATTTTTGTGATGACAGCAAGATCCACAACTATCGACACATTATATACTGAAGTAAATATTTGACTGACAGCAGATCCACATCACAACAACTGAAGTAAAGATTGATGACAGCTCAATCACATACATTATCTAGCTGAAGTAAAAGATTGATGACAGCAAGATCCACATACATTATAACTGAAAGTAAAGATTGATGACAGCAAGATCCAACACACATAACACTGAAGTAAAGAGATTGATGACAGCAAGAATCCACATACATTATAACTGACCTGTAAAGATTGATGACAGCAGGATCCACATACATTTATAATGAAGAAGGATGATGACTGCCAGCAGGATCCACAATACATTTATAACCTGAGTAAGATTGATGACAGCTACGATCACATACATTATAACTGCATTACAGATTTGGATGACAGCAAGACAACACACATTGTACTGAAGTAAAGATTGATGACCGCAGTGATCCACATACATATTAACTGAAGTAAAGATTGATGACAGCAAGATCCACACAAGTATAACTGAAGTAAAGATTTGATGACCAGCACGATTTTACCCCACCACTTCATAACTCTTTCTACCGAATGCTGTATACTAAATAGCGTATGTGATGCCTCCTACCGATCATGCAAGATCACTCTCAGCGGTCTCCCTCTGTGCAGTTACAACTGAAGTGCAGAAGGAAAGATTTAGACTGCTCAGGTCCACGGAACATTCCACCATGCTCCAAAAGCATGTCACTGACAATTGCTCTTTCATCGCGTTCAGGCGTGAAGACAAAAGTTGGTCGTGAATGCCCAGTCTGGATCATGCGTTTCTATGCAAACTTTAATAGATGACCTGACAACTAAGCGCCATATAACCATCAAATCAAACTTTCATTTTGTAGTTGATTGGTCCTGCGTAATTCGTTTAATTCAAATCTGTCACATTTTCAGAATAGAAAACTAGTTTCAGTGATAGAAGCCAATTGACCAGCAGAGTACCCCTGACTAGATCAGCACAGTGCAAAACATGACAGGAATGCCGTATGTGATATTTTTTCTCACATGGATTTTTTAAATTCATATCCAAACCACTACAGTCCTAGGTGACAAAATCATTTCAAAACCACAATGGACAAAGTACCACTTTTCTTACCACTTGAACGTCCACTGAGTCTTGTGTGCAATTGTATCAAACATGGTGTTTGCCAAGGTTCTGAAGTCTCCTGGAACAATTTAGAATCGGGTTCATTTTTTTCTGCTGCAAAAGTAGGTCAAGAAAATGATTATGAAACCGGATCTTCCAGCCTTCCACATCAGATAGATTTTGCAGGTGGCATATGTGTTTGTGCGTTACTGTTTGGTTTTTGTTCTCCAACATTTTATTGTACGGAATGTGTTCTCTCCTCTCATCGTTTTGCATGTCATTTATACGAGTGCTATGGCTCTTTACTTAGAATTTAACATGTAAGTTTATTGATTACGTTATGGACGTGTACACGAGGTTGGTAATTTGCAAAGGGTGTACTTGTTGGTGGACATGAGCATGGCTGATGAACCCAGGGACGGAAAGAAGTCGCTGCTTATCATGTCAGATTGTTTGCTGATGGACACTGTGACGTGACACAACGTGACAAACGAGGCATTTGTTCTGGTAGTAGAAGTGGTGAGTGTCTGGGGCTCTACCGTGCTAACAAATGCAGGGATGCAAGAGGGTGTGGTCCTGGGCCATCCAGATGTGTGAAGGGACATTGTGTTAAACAGCAGTGAAGAGTGTGTTGGGTTGATGGAGTGCGGTTTGTATATAGCGCAGTGGAGAATAGGTCAGTCATCATGAAAGTGGGTGTGGTTGATGGATTTGCCTGTTTGTTAATAATACGTTAGTGAGAAGAGAATCGGTGTCCTGCACAAGTGTGTGCGTGGGGGTTCGCTGTGTGTTGGTGTTACAGCCCGTGGAGAAAAGAGTCAGGTCCGTCCCCCAGGCAGACGCCGCGCAGCAAACATGACGAGTGGTACCACCAGGAGAGAATCATGCGAGCAGGCCCGCCCTCGCATGCTCGACGCCTGCGCCTCAGAACCCCTCCAAGTCCTTTCCAGGAGCCATACTATTGGTCAGTGTGTGAGGGCGCTTGGTCCTGCTAGTCTGCTGATGTGGTGTAGAGGAATATCTGTTCACTCTTTTGTTACGTGTTGTTCTTTTTGGTGGACGGAATATGACCTTTGCTCACTGCGTTTATTGTTCATGTTAGGACTTCATTGTCAAATTGAATTTGGGATTTTCATGATGATGAGGACAT
The DNA here is from genome assembly GCA_016801955.1 of Conus betulinus. Taxonomy (NCBI): domain Eukaryota; kingdom Metazoa; phylum Mollusca; class Gastropoda; order Neogastropoda; family Conidae; genus Conus; species Conus betulinus. The sequence continues at coordinate 1,087 of JADBJO010026682.1, read as the reverse complement.
TGCCAGTGTGTTGTACAGACATAGTTTCAAGGTTGTAGCACCATCTTTGTCTGTAGTATGCCGCTACATACCGCCGTATGCAGTGCGGGTGGCAAGGAGGCATGGCTGAGGATGAATTGTAGTTGAAGTGTAATATCGTTGCACTGCCTGTGTTTATAACACATCCATTCGTGGTCCTTGAGCACGCAGACCACCCCTAGATTTCGAGTGGAAAAAAGTAAATTTCCCAGGAGTGCAGGTCTGGAATGGTTGTTTCCAGTCTTGAGGTTGTGGTCCAATGGGCATGTAAGCATGCACACTCCAAGGTACAGGCACTCAGAAGCACAAGTTGTTGTGGGGGAGCATGTGTTGTCAGCAGTGCGCAAAAAAGCGCAAGCAAAAAACCAACCATTACAGGATCGCTTTGATAACGCCATCAGTCAGTACTCGTTAGGGAATACATTTTGTCGAGAAAATAGCCAGGTTGGGATCATGGACATTTCTAACCATGGCATGGAAAAGCCATATGAATCTGGTCCGACTGTAAGGACAATGGCTGTGTTGTCTTGATGTATGTGTAGACTATGGTCCGTCGTAAGGACATGTGTGTGTCTGTGTGTTGTTGGATATATTCAGAACTGGTCCCTGTGTGGTCATGTGTATGTTCGTTGTGTGGTTGTCGGATGACTCAGAAATGGTGGCCCATGTGTGTGTTAGTGTGTTGTCCTGCACAGAACCAACAGTGGGAGCAGTGCCCAGGACCCGGATACATGGGTGGGCAGAAAGTTGGGAGGAGGACTACCTCAGCCTCTCCGGTCCCTGGCTTGGGACGCACCTTCGACAGCAACGGGAGGCTGCAGGGCGGTCTGGTGAGTCACCAGCAATCGGCTTCAAGTTCATCGTATCTTGACTCAATCATCTGCATAAAGTTAGATTCTCACAAAGTGGCGATCTCGTTTCCCATGCAAAAAGGTTGAGGAAGATGGTGTGTGAGGGGAGGCCAGAGAGGCGAAGGATAGGTGCAGCCCCCCCTGCAGGGGTTGTTTGTTTTTGAGGATATCAGTGGGAAGTCAGGGATTGTTCTGTCTCGTGGTTTTGTGGGGTGTGT
>JADBJO010026681.1:5000-22228 GCA_016801955.1 Conus betulinus | reverse complement strand
GGCTACCGAACCGATTGCGGTAAGTTTATAGGTGGTACCTCCCTCCGATATCTCGTCTTTCGGTCCGATAGGGCCTTTCTTTGTTGACAAGATGGCAGCCGCGTTTGTTGCTCTGAGAATGCGGAGACGTCGAATGTTGCGAAGAGAACGCATTTTTCGAGATAGACTGCATCCACTGGACAGATACGATGATGTCGAACTGTACTCGAAATTTAGATTCAGGCGACAAGACATTCTGCAGCTGACAGATTCAATTGCAGAGACAATTGAACTGTCCAACCGGCAAGGCAGCTTGACCCCAGTGTTGCAGGTGAGTTTGGATTGGCAATTGAACACTTTAATTTTCTTGCCTGCATGTGTTGGAAATCGCAATCTTGGAAAGTGGTAGGATAAATGTAATATGATATGCTTGATCTCAGTATGTGTGTGTGAGTCAAGGGAAAGACAGAGACGAATTCATGTGTCATAGTGTGTCACTATGAGAATTAAGTTTTTAAGACAAACTCCACCATAATACTTCAGTTGTAACTTGTATGTGGGACCCCAATCGGGCACTAATACAAAAGCAAACTGCACACAGATCTTTTATGCTCGTGATCACAACTGAGCAATAATTCAAAGGCTTTTTCTATCCGAACATGTGTCACTATTTTTCACTTTAACTTGTCTCTTATGATTATGCCCTCTTCTGCTGCTCACTAAATTAAAAACAGCCATTCTTTGGGTCTGTGAGCAGCATGTCTTATGTGCACATGTATACAACTTGGTACTCATACCGTTTTCATTAAGTCTTAAGACTGTTAGTATAGTTTGTCTGCTGTATTTTTCTGTCTTGGTGTGCATGTGTTTACTTTTTTTTAGTGTTAGTGTTATTTGTTCACTTACCCATGGCAAAATACATGTCGAATCTGTTCTCTTACCGGGCAGTTACCCCTGTTTAGTATTGAATGTTTAAACCATGGGTCAATCTCATTCTCTCATAAGTCCCTCTGTGAGTATGTGCACTTTTATTATTATTTTTAGGCATGTCAGTTTCACCTAAGAATGATGCATTGATAAAAGCACTGCAAGGAAATGCACACACACACACACACACACACACACACACACACACACACACACACACACACACACACACACACACACCACACTCTTCACTAAAAGTAATACTTTCACTTGAGCTTGCAGTTTCTGCGTTTGGTATCCAAATCCCATCCCCCTGCCCTCTCCCATTCAGTGTGTGTGCATATGTGTGTGTGTGTGTGTGTGTGTGTGTGTGTGTGTGTGTGTGTGTGTGTTGTTATTGTCAGTGGTGAAGGTGCTATTTTCATACTCTGTAACTAAAGTGTAAGTGCAGAATTTTCATCCCTGGCTTTGTGAAAGAGAGAGAGAGAGAGAGAGAGAGAGAGAGAGAGAGAGAGAGAAATTCATGCCGGTGATGTTGGTGCTTCTTCTTTGGTTCTTAAGACTTTTTATTTGTTGAATTTTAAAACTAAAGCAGCACATGGAATATGCTTTTGTAGGGTACTATTTTCTTGTAGTGATATATGTCTGGGCAGAATATGGGGCAGGAGGGTTATTGTGTAAAGAAACTTAGAAAGGAGTACAACTTCAGTTATAGAAAGGGATGGTAGTGAATGATGGTGCTTGTGTTTTGTGAAAGTCTTCTTGCGATTACATCTCAAGTGCATATATTGAGTCATGAAAATCCATTCCTGTTTGTATTTAACATGTTAAGGCATTTTTTTTTCCCCGTAACATCATTTCTGTATCACTTGGTAGTATGTATGTGGGGGGAAGGGGTGTTAATCATATTATTAATATGAACAAGACAATGCAGTTCTCACTTGTGATGTAATTAATAATTATTAATTTGTTGGTAATTATATATAATATAAAGGAAACAAGAAATTTATTACTCCATGAAATAATGTCAGCCAAGCACCCATAAACAATCTGGAAATAGTGTTGATTACTTTCACTAGTTTCAGTTATTTAAAACCATAATTGCAGGTTCTTCTGACGCTGCGTTTTTATGCCACGGGAACATTCCAAGATGTGTGTGCTGAGCTAATTGGCGTACATCAGAGCACTGCCAGCAGAAACATACAGCGGGTGACCGAGGCTCTTCTGCCTTCACTGCCGCAGTGGATACACCTGCCAAATGCAGAGGAAGCAGAGAAGATCCTCTGACAAATTCTTCCAGATGGCTGGGATGCCCAATGTTTTTGGCTGCATTGATGGAACTCATGTCCGCATCCAGTCTCCTGGCGTTGAAGGGAATGAACATGAGTTTGTTAACAGAAGAGGAAAGCACTCAATCAATGTTCAGGTTAGTACTCTGAAGAAGTCTTTGTTTGAAGAAGTATTGTAAATAAGGATGATGATATTCTCACTTTTATATATACTTACTACTTGGTACTAGAGCACCAGTAACTTTGGCTTGTTGTGTGGGAGTAATTGCTCTTGAATGGGGAAGTCTTCAAAACATCTTACCGCATGTTTTCATTGGGAAGAGATAGATCAGTGATGCATGTTTTTTTTTTAATATATCCAATGTATAGATCTATAACATGCATCATCTTCATATGTACATACGTTGGGCAAATAGTGTTTGCAAGTTGGGCTCTTCCAAAAGCTTTGTTTTGTTTTTTTTTTTACCCCTGCACCTACCTTGCCCCAGTGCATCATTTCCTGCCCGCTCTACTTCATGTTCATTACCTCAGTGCCACCATTTCCTGTCCTCTCTACTTCATGTTCAGTACCTCAGGCCAGTACTTCCATTTATGTTCACTCCCTTTTTGGGAAAAAAAAATTTCTTTAGACATCTTGAGTCAAATATTGAATGACATTTGCAAAGTGCATGTTTGTTATGAGAAAGTTAGACCTGCTTTGTTATTCACTTTAATGGCTTTGTGAAACATAGTAATTTTCATTTGCAATATTTATTTGCAGGTTATATGTGATGCAGACTTATTCTTTATCGATGTGGTTGCCAGGTGGCGCAGTGTACATGATGCACGAATACTCAGGTAAATTATGATGTATCAAGGTCCTCTTAAGTTCTGTGTATATTGCACAGCAAATAATAAGTTCAAAAGCAAATGTAATTAAGTATAAAAACTGTAAACATGAAGCAATGAAGATGGAACATGTCAAGGTAATCAGACTTCTCCTGCATACCCATGGAAGTAATATATGAAGAGTGTTATGAGTGTGTGTGGGAGAGAGAGAGAGACAAAGACAGAGAGAGAGAGAGAATGTATGTCATGTGTATTTCATGTATGTGCAAGATATCATGTAACAATCCCCTCTGTCATTTCCGTCTGGCAGCCATTTTTTCTGAACACATGGACAGACAAGTCACTTCGTTCTTTGTTTTTGTACTGTCATAAATGTTAAATGTGATTTTTTTTTTTTTTTTTTTTTTTTTTTTTTTTTGCCTGAAGAAGACCCAAGAGGTCGAAATTCATTGTGTCTTGTCCTGTGCTGAGTTTGTCAATGTCCTTGGCGGTAACTAACCTCCTCTCTTTCTAAATTATGATTGTAGTAATTTTCATACTTGCAGTCAAAAGACAAAAGATTGTCCATCTTTTTCTTTTTTTCCCTTTTATTTATTCATATTCAATGTTGATATACAGGTAACAAATGAAAACACGATGGATGAAAGTTCAGTTATTTGAAAGAAAAGATATTTCAAAATTATAATGTACAAATATTGAATGAAGAGGGAATTAAAGATGATTTTTAAAAAAAATATATATATAGCATGCTGACACTCAATAGTTGAGCCATCCTGTGTACACATTACAGTCAAGCCTGACAAATGAAAGGATTAATCAACTATGAAGGAGCGGTATTTGATTTACTATTAAGGCAGTGATTCATTGTTACCCTGGGATGCCTTGTGATATCGATTATTCAGTTTGTGCCTTTAAAATGAAAACGTGGGTCCTTACAATTTAATGTAAGTTATGCCATTTACAGGCAGTCTGGTTTCTTTGAGGCCATGGAAGGGAACCATCCACCAGTCAGGGGACATCTCCTTGGGGACAGTGGATACATGCTACGGGACTGGCTGATTACCCCTGTCCTCAATCCTCAAACCCGTGATGAAGAGCGTTTTAATGACGTTCACACATCGACACGTTCCACTGTTGAAAGGAGCATTGGTGTTGCCAAGAGGCGGTGGCACTGTCTGCAAGGTGTTTTACGTGTGACACCAGACAGGGCCTGCCAGATAATTACTGTCTGCCTGATCCTTCACAACCGAGCAAGGTGTGTGCATACGTTTGCTTCTCAGAGTTATATCAGTTTATTATCATTACCTACATTAACACGGATGTACATATTAAGCTATGATATGAAAAAACTTTTCCCACATTTCATGCACAAAGCTTGCGAGTATAAAGTGATCTTGGCTTATAGTGACACAAGCATTTGAATTTTTTGTTCTTAAAACAAGGGTGGGGTGGATCTTGAAATTAAGCAAATTGAAACAAATTACAGGCAGAAGTCCTTTGGTCAGACATTCAGAAAACTAAAAATATTCGGGTTTTCAGTATTATCCCAGAAATTAAGTGATTTCACCCTTTTCATTTAGCTTAGAATGGGTGGCAGTTTTTTTTCCCCTTGTATATACTCTCAGTTGAAGGAATAATTATCAGATCACCAAAATACTAACTTTATTTTCTGTATTGCACATGTTTGTAAAAAATACTGTCCTTGTTAGGAGATTCTTCTCATGCCCCTACCTAAGTGATGGCCTAGCTCAGGCTAATGGGCTGCCCACATTGTTCTTCCAAATATATTGGATGGATGACCAAGATCCTGTACATGAACGTAGGCATAAAATATCTAGCATGCATGTTGAATCCCATCCTATGCAGGTGTATATGGACAACATGTATACACATTCTCAGTGTTAGATTGAAAGAACAAACGAGGAAAGGAAAAATGCGTGACCAACGTATGACTGAATAACACAGAAAATGACTGAATGCGCACGAAAGCATTCTTAATCCAGTCAGCTGTTTATGAGTAGCAGCCTGTTGTATGGAGTTAGTTGATTGTAAAGGGCTTTAAGATTGGTTGATGACTGACATTTTGCACTATATTAGTATCCTGTGATTATAATAACCACAGCCAGTGTTAGAAGTTTATATCATGGGGGGGGGGGGGGGGGGGGGGGGGGGGGGGGGGGGGGGGGGGGGGGGGGGGGGGGGGGGGGGGGGGGGGGGGGGGGGGGTCGTCTGGGAGAAAATTTCTTATTTACTATCTCTGTTTCTGTGTGAATTATGCTTGCTGGGGGATGATCCATCTGCCTTGAGCTCGCCCCTCTAAATGCCCATAGCTGCACACTGTCCCCCATCTGCTGCGTGCACAGTTTCCTAACTAATTTTCTTTTATGTCTAAATTGTATGCAGGTTTCTGGCTTTGCCTGATTTCGACTCTGATGAAGAAGAATCTGACAATGACAACGATGATGACGATGATGATGAACCGGTACTGTGGCAATGCAGTAGAAAGAGCAAGAGTTGCTGCTGGCAAGGTAGCCCGCAACAGGCTGATCAACTTCATTGCGCACCAACCCTGATGTAAGTGTGAATGTCTATTACATTACTTGAAAAAGTAGTTGATGTAGAAGTCACTGTTATCATTAAGTGGCACTTCTCGCTAATTGTTATATTTGAGAAAACGCTTTGGTCCCTCCCCCCAAAAAAAACATAAACAGGCGCTGGTCCTTTTTTTTGCATCTGCTTAAAACTACTTGTATGTTACTTGCATGATTTATCTTTTCCCTTAGTTCACTTGGAAGGGGAGGGGAGAGAGGGGCAGAAATGTGATATTTTTAGTATGCAGCTTTGCATTTTTGGAACTTGCATCTGGTTATCGTTCTGTCAAATCTTAAGGTTCAGCAGGTATTTCCAATATTGCCTGTGGTTCTTTAAGTATAAAAAGGCAAAAATTCTAAGAGACTTTGTTTTTTGTAGCAGAAAGAAAAAAAATTTTTTATAAATTAAAGATTGCCTGTTCATCAGCTATTTCTGGCGTGTGCATCACATTCATAATTAAGAAAATAAAAAACAATACAAAAAAGCATGTTTTAGTAATAACATCCCCATTTATTCAATTCTCATATCCATTATCCAAGTACAAAAAATGTATCATGTTCAGACTACAAAACATGCATTTCCTGTTGGAAAAAGGAAAACATTCAGTGTCAATCACCATGCACGGTGCTTGTAGCACCCAATTCATTGGCAACTTTAGCTTCTAGAAGCTTCACTTCTAGCTCAGTTTTCCTTAGTTCCAGCTCAGTTTTCCTTAGTTCCAGATCAGTTTTTCTTAGTTCCTGCTCAGTTTTCCTTAGTTCCTGCTCAGTTTTCCTTAGTTCCAGCTCAGTTTTTATTCGTTCCAGCTCAGTTTTTCTTAGTTCCTGCTCTTTTCTCTTTACATCTAGCTCCTTGTTCTGTACATCTAGCTCCTTTTGCCTTTCTGCGAGGCTTTGCAGATTCACCGTTGATTCAAGGATCACAATTTCACAGTCCATTTTTTTTTTGCCGCCTTTTAGAGTCTTCCACTTGATTTTTCAAAAACTCGTCTTGCAATTCATCAGCAGCAGCTGTTTGCTGAAATCTCTCCTTTTTGTTCTCTGTTTGCGCAGGTTTTTCCATCTGGAGAGAGACTGGGGTGTTGAAGCAGCATCAGGTAGACTTGGCTCTGGAAAGAGGCAGAACACAAAAGGCAGCATTAGAAACACATTCAAGTATAGTTTAATATGTGTTACTGTGAGAGGTGACAAACAGAATACTTGATGTGCATTCTTATTCATAGTCTGGATGGAGGCTGGCAGTGGACTACAATTACTGATGAGTGATGGATACTTCATCTAATTAGTATCTGTGCCTACTGTCCTTCATGTGAGTGTAAATTCAAGCCGGCTGTGTATACAGAAGCGGGACTTGGAAGATAGAGGCGAAAAAGGTAGGAAGAGATGAGTGCTTAATAAGATGGTTTGTAGTACAATATATGAATGTACATTTATATCAAATCGGGTAACTTGCTGCTGTACTATGTTTAACACATCCATTTTTAAACTTATTTTGTTTTTTTTTTTTTCTGGCTCATTGCTCTTAAGTTCCATTGTTGCGTTATGACTCTGTGTCTGTTGATTCAGTTTGTATTGCATCAGTTTCAGTTCCTTCAGGTTGAGTTTTGACTGTATACATGCAGTTTTTAACACCCTCCCCTCCCCCCATCCCTTCTTTTTTTTTTTATACAGGAGAGTCGTCATAACACATTCACATATTTTTTCTTTTATGAAACATCAAGTCCCATGTCATGTTAGTTTTTCTCACCAACACAGATTTTGAAATAGCATTGCTTCAATCATGTATCAGTTTCAACTCCTAACAGTTCAACTGTGATACATGCAGTGTCAATCATGTATCGGTTTCAGTTCCCAAAAAAATTCAACTGTGATACATGCAGTTATTTCCATATCTTTTTTCCCCCTTCTGTTATAATATTTAACAAGAAAACTCAAATCCCATGGCAGGGTACTTTTCGTACTAACTTGTATCTTACAACGATGCTCCAAAGTTTTACTGAAACTATTTGTATCACTTTCAGTTTTATTTCACTCAGTTTGTGCTGTTCAGTTGCTTGTACATATGCAGATATTTCCATCTGTTTTTTTTTTTTTTTTGTCTTGACATACATGCGTGTCATTACCTAACAGTTAACTTTTTGTTTGTATTTGTTTTGCAATAGCCATCATAATTTTACTGTTCAAAGTTTCCTTGTACAGTGTCAATAGTGAGGCACAATGTGAGTTCAGTATGTATTCCAGCAACTTTTTTGTGGTCATGTTTGTTGCAAGTGACTTCATAACACAAATAAAATGTGGAGAAAACAATGCCGAGAGACTGTGCTATTTTTTTTTTTTTTAGATAAAGGCAGAAAGCATTTTGAGGCAGAAAGGGCTGAATACCATAACAGTGACTGTGAACATGTGACTGCTGTTATCTCTTAATAACCTATGTGAAAGCTTAATGATTCTGAATTGCCTATTTCCCATGCCATTCAAGAATCCACAAAATAGATGTTAAGGAAAAATGGAGTGGGAATTCTGTGGCTTGTATCCTGTTTTTAGTTTAGAATAGTAAAAAAAAAAAGAAGTAATTTTTTCTACTTAAATAAAAAAAATCATGCTATCAAAAATAATATGTACACAATACCGACTTGCCCATTTCTTTTCCCACTTACTTGGTAAAACGTCATTTCTTAACAGAACATTAATTTACAGCTCGTGACTAATGAACATACTAATTCAGATAAATACTTCATTCCCAATACCATGCATTTCTGTAACCAACTCAGATTCAGTACCGAGTGCTGTTGTTGTATTAGGTAACATACGCTGCCCTACAGCAGAACATTCATTTATCTTTTCTGTTTCAAATTAAATCTCTCAAAAAGTACAATAACTATCACATGAATCTCACTGTAACATGTCATGAGTCCAATGTGTAAGTTGGCTCTTGCCACCAACCCATAAATTACATTGATATTCTCAAATACTATTAAACTTTTTAACTGTTGACAGTTTTGAATAAATGTGCTGGCTGAAAAAGGAAGTATGGGGCATGTTCTCTCATGAACCAGGCCATACAACTAATCGCCCTGAGTGGCACATCAGTTTTGAAAAGGTGTAAAGGGTACACTGTTGACAAAAGTTTACACATTGAACAACTGGTATTCGATCTTAGAAACCTTCACCCCTTTAGCCAACCGATTTTACAGTTTTGGAGCTATTGACTCTGGGCCCTACTCATGCAACAGCTCGCTTCTGTTTAGTTTGGCATAACATTAACTGATAAAGCACTTACCCTTTCCTCCCACACTATTGTCGATGACCATGGTGTCATTGAACTCCAGGGTCACAGCTGCTGGTGATGGTTGGGGTCTCAATATGGGTGACAGTGTTGTCCAGTCTTCCCCCACTGCAGTGGCTACACAAAAGGATGGCGATTTGTAAATAGCTGTACTTCATGACAACAGAATAAAGTAGTTAACTGGAAGGAATTGGGTGATTTGTTGCTTAATGCCCTGCCGACTGCGCAGAGCTGTATCAGGATGACCCATGCTGTCGACAAAAACCCCAAAAAAACTTCATTGAATGTATGTCGACTCTTTCCAAGAATAGACCATGTTTACAGCAAAAACTGCAAGGCCCTGGCAAGGTGTCAATAATGTCCGCCCATTTTTCTCAGCCAGGTTTAGAAAACAGTCAAAAAGGAAATAACAAATATATATATAATTAAAGGGTCAAAGGACCACATACCATTAGCATATCATAGATTTTCCCATAATATTGGCACTCGGCTTTCACCTTGCAATTCCCCTACACATACCTACGACATAAACATGACAGTAAATAGCTATATACACATGGCCCACACAATGGAGGATGACAGAAGACCAATGGAAGGCACAGAAGACAGGGTAGGTGTCATGCTGGAAGGAATATCCTGATTTTCATTTTGTTGTCTTAAAATATCTCTGTAATCAGCAGTAATTGATTTTTAGACAACATTATATTATCAATGTAACTTGAGTAAGTTTTTTTTTTATCTAAGAAAAAGGGCCATGTAAGGATTCAACTAATCGCCCCGAGTGGCACAGCAGCTTTGAAAAGGTGTAAAGGGTACATTGTTGACAAAATATTACAGACTGAACATCTGGTATTAGATCATAGGGATCTTCACCCCTTTAGCCAACCGATTTTGGCATAACATTAACTGATAAAGCATTTACCATTTCCTTCCACGCCGAGTCCACTGTTGTTGACCATGACATTTTCACACACTTCCAGTGTCACTGCTGCTGCTGCTGCTGCTGGTTGTCTTGATGCCGTTGGCGAATCTTCCCCCACTGCAATGGCTACACAAAAGGATGGCGACTGTACTAAATAGCTGTACATCATGATGACAGAATAAACACATAGTTAACTGGAAGGAATACCCTGATTTTCTTTTTGTTGCCTTAAAATGGTAACTGTATCAGTTCAGCAATAACTATTTTCAGGCATTAAATTATCAAATTATCTCGAGTAAGCTTTTTGTGTCTAGAGAGAAAAGACCCAATCAAAGACATCCCCCCCCCCCCCCCCCAACCCACCCATACCACCTGGAAAGCGTACAAACAATGAGCCAGAAAACATTTTCCAAATGACAGCATGCATAACATGCCGTACGAAGAAGAAGACATCAAATTATAACAGAAAAGTATACAACAGAACCCAACTATTTTGCACTATCCATTTTTAAATGTCACATACAATAGCACAGGGTTTCGCATCATATTTAAAAATATCAGGACTTTTTACATGGCCAACTTCGATTTTGGAAGGCTTCATAGTACCCCCTTCACAAAAAAAAAAAAGAGTTTTACCAAACATCAGTCTGTGATAAAGTTTCATACCGAGCATTACATTGTGCCCAACAGAAAGCTGTAACTGTTTACGCCAAAAAAGGATTTGAAAACTTTTAGTGATAACCACGTGTTTGCCATCAGGAGTCCAAATAACACCGATCAAGTGCTAAAAGAAAATGAATTAACTGGAGGACAAGCTAGTCACCAATGTGAAGTATAGATCTAGACACCTCCCCCTGTTCCACCACCTCATCCCCATCCCCCAAAAGAAAATTGGAACAGATTTAAACATTGACAAAACACATACAACTACTACTAAGCATATGATATCTCTAATTTGGTGGAAATTACAATGAACACACACACATACATCTATCATTTTTTATAACACTCCCCTGAGGAGGGCCTACCGGCTGAAATATTAGAAAAGTGACTATACTTGTTTGCTTTTTGCTTGAATGCGGATATCGATATGTACACACACGCACGCGCGCGCGCACGCACACACACACACACACACACACACACACACACACACACACACACACACACACACACACACACACACACACATAACACGCACGAGATTGGCAAATTTATCTACAGTACTTACGCTGGCTTGTTTTCAGGTGGACTTCTTCCACTTCCATGGCTGGGAAAGGACTCGGTTCCTCTCACTGTAAAGGGATTGAAATGATCACAGTTAATTCACACTACATTCCAGAAGTTTCCTGTTGAATTGATTTTTAAATTCTTCACAGCTTGATCATTCTATCACACACACTCACACAGTGCAGTTAACCTTTTAATAAAAGTATTACGAAGCGTGGAAATGGGTGGGAAAAGGCTGGGTGTCCAAACATGTTTTATGAAAAAAAGGCTGAAATGATCAAACTTGAGACATTTTGTACAGGTCAGCGATGGGGGTGTGGGTGCCAGAACAAGAGTTCTCCACCAATTTTTGACAAAGCAGGTGGGGGAGGTTTTCTCATGGTTGTCATATGGGGGTGGAAGGTGTTGTGGTTCTCAAATTCTCATGAATACAAGTTTTGTACATATTGTTTGTAGGCAGTAATTAACCCCAACCAATCTCACCAAAACGGTATTCTTTCCCGTTCAGTATTAAACTGTGAACCTATTGGGTCAGGGGCAAATCTGTGAATCACTGAAATTTCAGTTAATCGTAGTTCGCATCCTCTCTTATCGGTGTTTTCTACAATATTCTCTAAAGCTGTTGAAACACAGTTATTGTTACAGTGTTAGTAACGTTTAATCTTGAAATTAGTTGCATACAAACGTCTTTCAACTTGCTTACCTTCAATGCCGTTCACTAGAGTAGTGTTGTCCCCTAAAATCGCCACCACGGCATCTTCGTAAATCGGCGGGGGCATCCCTTTGCCCTCCGCCCGTCTTTGTTGCGTCGATTTTCTTCTGCGTTGTTGCCCGTTTTAGAAGACCCCATTTGTCTTTTAATTCGGCAACCGTCCGACAGGCAACACCGCAGGTATTCACTTTACGGGCAATTTCTTGCCAGATGACTTGCTTTTTTTTGTTTGTCACTTTCGTTGTTAGCGACGAGTTCAGAATATTCTTTTCAATTGCAATTTCCTCAGGAGAATTTTAACTCCGGCCCTCTCCTCCTTCTCCTCCCCCACCTCTCCTCTTTCTCCACCTTCAGTTGTGGAAACTGTTACAGAGCTCCGTATCTGGGTTACGTTGACTTCAAAGGAGGGTACCATGGTACTCTGCAGCGGCACGAAGCTAATTGGGGTCCAGGGAGTTGGAGAAACAGCATTAGGTCTATCCACCACGCTGCGTGGGAAAGCTCCAAATTGCCAGCGGTGTCTGGAGTTTCCCCACGCCCAACTGCCCATGGGAAACTCAGGGTCGATGCTCTTCGTAGAAAGAACTCACGCCATTCACCGCCTGATGTTCATTAGGACTTGAGAGGGATGTCTTGATGCCTCCTCTGCGTGTCTTCATGAACTGGTCAAGGACGTCAAGAGCTGGAGGAGCATGTAACACACAGAGGTTAGCGCCGAAAAGAGCGAAGTGACTGCCTCTGGCCCGAACATCGTCAAGGTACAGATTATCAATAGATAACCAGCAACCTGGACAAAGCGAAGCTTCTGAATATGCTGGAGCTGCTCTGATCCAAGACGTTCCTAGTGCTGGCAACAGCAACTACAGTAAGCCTCAATGGCATCAATGCAAACGCCAGCGTTTACGCATCATGACCGCTCAGCACTACGCCAAAGTTTTCGCCTCCGTAACGGGATGTATTAGATTTACAGTGAGCATTGCCATTTCATATGCGAAACGTGAGGAACGGATTCTTCACAAAGAAGAGTGGGTCCTGAGTTATGTGACTCTGTCAATAGTATTTAATTCTGAATGGCAGAGAAATGTTAACGTAGAATAGGATATGAATCTCTATGTAGAATGATTAGATATGGTTGAATATAGACATAATGTAGACATTAGACGACTGATGGAAACTGCCAGACTGGATCATGTTTTTTTCCCTACTTCTCTGTTGTTGTCTTGTTTTAGCATGGTCATGGGGGAAAAGTAATAACTAGATAATAACAATGATGTTTTGAAATATTCAAATGGGATACTTTCTTGCTGGTGCCGAGTCTAGGCACCATGTTAGTCACAGCTAAATCAGATGACTGGGAACTCTTCAAGGTCCTGGAGAAAACCCTCCGTGTTTGTCTCCATACTCCTGCAGAGTTGTACCTTCACGGTATCCAGTGCTGCCGGGGGTAGGAGAGGCGTGGGAGGGGGGGTGGGGTGGGCGTTGTGAGAGGAGGGGACCGGAGGGCGACGGGGGAAATGGGGGGGTGGGGGGGGGGAATGTTGATACGTGTGAGACCAAGTGCCTCACATGCCTGAATCCAGTCCCATGGTCCGATCGGCTTGCAATAACAACATGAGAACCCAGAATCGCTGCACCAGACGATCCGTGGGAATTGCCCTCTTAGCAGCAGTAGAGAGAGGACAGCTGATAGGGATCAGCCGGCCACTCCTGAGCCAGATGATGTCATTCAAGCTGCTGGTAATGGTGAGGGTCATCATCATCAATGGCAATGTTGAAGTCGACGGGAATGATTTATGAGATAAGATTTATACTTACCAAATGCAACTTTTCCTGTCTTTTTCTCTTCCTTTACTCTACTGTGACATGTTAGGCAAGGACCATGGTTCGACAGACGTCTTGTTCTTTACGTACTCTTCACCTCATGGGGAAGAGGAGGCTTTGATTGGTACAGGGACAGGGAATTACATCACTGGATCCAACGAGAGAACAGTCCTGCTCCCACGCAGTCAACGCTCGAACCGTGTGCAGGACTGGCTCCCTCAACTCAAACGCTTCTCCGAAAGAGCGTGACCTTTGTAAATGATTCAGCTGTTACCTCTGCTGTCTGTTGCTGCTTCTGCAGCTACAATGATCAGGCGACGACGTGTCACTTACTACTACTACTGCTACCACTGCTACTACTACTACTACTACTTCAATCTGCTATTATCACTGCAGCTGCTGCTGCTGTTGCTGTGTCAAGTACGATAGTGAACTAATTACCACTGCTACCAGTTACTACTGTCACTGTTATTACTACTATTGCTACTACTACTACTACTACTACTACTGCTGCTGCTGCTGCTGCTGCTGCTGTGTCAAGTACAATAGTGAACTAATTACTACCGCCGCCGCTGCTACTGCTGTTAATACAACTGGCCTACTACTAGCACATTTAGTACTTCCCCCACCCCTGCGACCAAGTGTTGCTGTTGCTGTTGCTGTCGCCACCGCTGCTTCAGCCGTTCCACACAATTCGATAAGAGCCGTTTTGAACGCTTGGGATCCCTGGCAGCATAGAAGCTAGGGGTGGGGGGTGGGGGGGGGGGGGACGGTAACGTGGGAACGGGACCGACAACTATTACTGTCTACGGGCCCGTGGACGGTGGGGTGGAGGGGGGCAGGGGGGGAACAGACGTTGCAGGGCCGTCGGTGGTGGCGGCAGTACAGTCTGGCCATAGCAGGGCTCATTCATTTTTCAAACGTGTTAGTCCTTGGTTCCCTCAGTCTCCTCTCTCTCTGTCTCTGTCTCTCTCTCTCACTCTCTCTCTCTCTCTCTCTTTTCTCTCTCTCTTTCTCTCTCTCTCTCTCTCTCTCTCTCTCTCTGTCTCTCTGTCTCTCTCTCTCTCTCTCTCTTCTCTCTCTTTCTCTCTCTCTCTCTCTCTCTGTCTCTCTGTCTCCTCTCTCTCTCTCTCTCTTCTCTTCTGTCTGTCTGTCTCTCTCGCTCGACTCTCACCAACTCTCTCTCTCTCTCTCTCTCTCTCTCTCTCAGTGCTCTCTCTCTCTCGCTTATCCCACAGGACGTTATAAACAGAGAAACGACCGACGGGCACCAACCGTTGCATTGGGCTGTATGTAGGCCTGCATCACTTTGCCGCTGGTCAGTGCGACTGTTGCATTGCGTGTGTGTAGGCCTGCATCACTTTGCCGCTGGTCAGTGCGACCGTTGCATTGCATTGCATCACTTTGCCGCTGGTCAGGCGACCGTTGCATTGCCTGCATCACTTTGCCGCTGGTCAGTGCGCGACCGTTGCATTGCATTGCATGGTCAGGCCCGTGCATTGCATTGCATCACTTTGCCGCTGGTCAGTGCGACCGTTTGCATTGCATTGCCGCTGTAGTGCGACTGCATCATTGCTCACTTGCCGCTGGTCAGTGCGACCGTTGCATTGCGCTGTATGTAGGCCTGCATCACTTTGCCGCTGGTCAGTGCGACCGTTGCATTGCGCTGCATGTAGGCCTGTATCACTCTACCACTGGTCAGTGCAGAAAAAGTTGTAGTATGGTGGATTGGGGAGCGGGTGGGGGGGGGGGGGAGGGGGGCGGGAGTTGGGGATGGAGGGTGCAGAAACGGGAAGGAGCTCAGCGCTGGTGGAGAAAAGTTGGAAGTGGAATTTTTGCTGTATGGAAGTGAACATTTTTGCTATGAAGATGGAATCTTTGCTGTCTGGAGATGGAATTTGCTGTATGGAAATAGAATTTTTGCTGTATGGAAGTGGATTTTTTGTTATGAAGATAGAAATTTGCTGTATGGAAGTGGAATTTTTGCTGTATGGAAGTGGATTTTTTGCTATGGAGATGGAATTTTGCTGTATGAAGTGGAATTTTTGCTGTATGGAAGTGACATTTATGCTTCCGTCGCCGGCGCGATTCTTCTCCAGTGAAGACCACAATCTCTGATCCCATCTAGCTGAGGTCAGCTATTCAGTGTATTTATGGATGGAAAGAAAAGATGATGAGGGCGGTACCTGTTTCTTCGTTGGGAATCATGCTGTGTATGGCCAAGTCGACCGCCGAGGGCATGTCAGGGTGGGGGTGGGCTGTTGTTTGTGTTGTTTGTTTGGAAGTTATTTTCAACGCGCGCACGCACGCCCGCACACCACGCACACACATTGGGTTTATATACCCGTATGATTTAAAGTAATGTGATAATTGACATTTAACGATCAGTAAGTGATTGCGTGTATATAAGCTATATATATATATATATATATATATATATATATATATATTAGATATATATATATTATATATATAGAGTTTAATCTTCCCAGGACGGGGTGAAGGTTTTGGTGTAACAACCCCCCCCCCCCCCCCCCCCCCCCCCCCCCACCCCCCTCTCCCCCCGTTTCCCATCCTTTCATTATTTGTACTGCCAGTTGTTCCGCGAGCACCACCGCCGGCCCCTTCCCCCCCCCCTCCCCCCCCCCCCCCCCCGCCCCCTTCTTCTTTTCCCTCTCTCTCTCTCTCTTTCTCCTTCCCCCCCTTTTCTCCCCCCCCCCCCACCCCTTTCTCTCTGTCTCTGTTCTTCTTTGTGACTTTCTCTCTTTCTCTCTCTCTTCTCTCTCTCTCTCTTTTTCTCTGTGTTCTTGTCTTTGCCTTTGTGTTTCTCTCTCTCCCTCACTCTCTAGTCCTTTCTCTTTCTCTCTCTCTCAGTCCCCCCCACCCCACCCTCTCTCTCTTTTCTTCGTTCCTTCCATCCTTCATCTACCCCCCATCCCTAGACCACACCCCCCCTCCCCCCCCCTCCTCCGGTTTCCCATCCTTTCATTATTTGTTCCGCCAGTTGTTCCGCGACCACCACCGCCGGCCCCTTCCCCCCCCCCCCTCCCCCCCCCCTCCCCGCCCCTCTCTCTCTTCTTGCTTTGAGTTTGTGTTCTTGTTTTGCAATGCTCAACACTGAACTGTTTTTTTTTTTTTTTCTTGGCTCTGTTTGCTAGCTGATCACAATATCCTGATGAAGCCTGTAGGCGAAAGCTCGAGTTCTGATTTTTGATTTTAGCCTTGTATGGAGAAAATGTGGAACTTGTTTTACCTCGTATATTTTTAGTCTGCCTGTTTCCATTGTTTGGTTGTGGTGCGGTGCGGGCAACGGAAAATTCTGCTTGTGACTATGTATAATATATATATATATATATATATATATATATATATATATATATATATATATAATCAGTGAATATATATATATATATATATATATATATATATATATAAACACATGCGATCGTCAACAATTACTCTTACTAAACCGTTTTCCAGATGCTCTCAGGCTGTGAAAAAAGAGCGGGAGCGGAAAGAACAGTTTTACAATGAAATGGTGTATTAGCAGCACATGACATGTAACACCTTCGGATCCAAAGGCAAAGACTCGTTTGTCTGCTGTTTTGGAACTTATACACACACACACACACACACACACACA
>JADBJO010026680.1:12500-22229 GCA_016801955.1 Conus betulinus | reverse complement strand
TATATACTCGATCAAAGAGGTAAACAAACATGGGCAAGTAAGCGTACGTAACTGTTTGTGTAATTATGGTTTTTTTATACGTATGGATAAATCAGGGTGTCGGGTGTGCAAATAGCTTTTTGGCTTGTTTCACACAATGTATTATAGATTGTAGGTGGCAGGATTGGGAGCCCCACATCCGAACGAGTGACAGATTTTCATTGTCCCAGATTGTTTAAAGTCAATCATTTGATTGAAACATACGTTTCATTGTCTTTGTGTAGTTTTGTAAGGGCAGCATTAACCAAGTTTAGCTTTGGAGTACCAGACATTGCCGTGCACTCCCAGAGATATACATACGGCGGAAATAGATCTGCCATATGTCGTTTATGTAGTTCAGCAATAGAGGATGAAATTCATTTTGTATTTAGTAGTCCAGTGTTAAATGACCTAAGAAGTAAATTTATTTCATCAAAAATTTGTTGTAGGCAATCTAGTTTTCGTTTGGTATTGCTATCAACAACAAAAAATGAAAATACAATAAGTTTTGCAGTTTACCTGTTTAAATCATTTCAAAATCGGAGCCTTTTCTCAATGAGGCCCGCAGTGTGAACATGTCTGTACATTTTGACATAGTTTCAGTGAACTGATTATTTTGATTTTGATGTTCTTATTGTTGTTTACTTCTCATAGATTTGACCCCCTTCAGAGGGGGGCCTGACATTGTTGAATAAATCATTCATTCATTCATTCATTCATTCATTCATTCATTCATTTTCTCTCTCTCTCTCTCTCTCTCTCTCTCTCTCTCTCTCTCTCTCTCTCTCTCTCTCTCAATGCAGTTGACACTGATATCAGCATGATCAATAGACAGCAGACACTGTCCCATTCAGACGACCTGACGTGTGTAGTAGGGCGACCCATGTTGGGACAATGGGGAACAAGGCGAATGATGGTCTGTGAGGTGACGTGCAGCTGAGTGATCATGTTGGGACAATGGAAGGAGGATGTTTGACATGCTGAGTAACGAAACCCTCAGTCGTCACCTTAGTCTCCCTCACTATATTGGATCATGAAAATGACTTCAAAGTTTATCAATCGATTTTAGGGTATATCAAGCGTCTATATGCGGTGATTTATGTTATCACTCAAGTTCTATTTGCACAAAAGTCCGAATCATCTGGTGTGACCCCAGTTTTGGATGACCACATGGGTCAAATGTTGCGGTGACTCTGTGGAAACGGGTCACACGTCATATAGCATAATGCCAATAATGGCAGAGCGCTGAAAACAAAGAGGATAAAATTGTGTAGAACAGGAAAGCTGTGGTTACATCTCTCACCATTGTCCCCACACTGCCTGTCACCGACAGTAAAGGAAAGCTGTGGTTACATCTCTCAGCATTGTCCCCACAATGCCTGTCACCGACAGTAAAGGAAAGCTGTGGTTACCTCATCTCTCACCATTGTCCCACAATGCCTGTCACCGACAGTAAAGGAAAGCTGTGGTTACCTCATCTCTCACCATTGTCCCACAATGCCTGTCACCGACAGTAAAGGAAAGCTGTGGTTACCTCATCTCTCACCATTGTCCCAACAATGCCTGTCACCGACAGCAAAGAAAAGCTGTGGTTACATCTCTCACCATTGTCCCCACTGCCTGTCACCGACAGTAAAGGAAAGCTGTGGTTACATCTCTCAGCATTGTCCCACAATGCCTGTCACCGACAGCAAAGGAAAGCTGTGGTTACCTCATCTCTCAGCATTGTCCCACAATGCCTGTCACCGACAGCAAAAGGAAAGCTGTGGTTACCTCATCTCTCAGCATTGTCCCACAATGCCTGTCACCGACAGCAAAGGAAAGCTGTGGTTTACCTCATCTCTCAGCATTGTCCCACAATGCCTGTCACCGACAGCAAAGGAAAGCTGTGGTTACCTCATCTCTCAGCATTGTCCCACAATGCCTGTCACCGACAGCAAAGGAAATCTGTGGTTACCCCTCATCTCTCAGCATTGTCCCACAATGCCTGTCACTGACAGCAAAGGAAAGCTGTGTGTGTTACCTCATCTCTCAGCATTGTCCCACAATGCCTGTCACTGACAGCAAAGGAAAGCTGTGGTTACCTCATCTCTCAGCATTGTCCCACAATGCCTGTCACTGACAGCAAAGGAAAAGCTGTGGTACCTCATCTCTCAGCATTGTCCCACAATGCCTGTCACTGACAGCAAAGGAAAGCTGTGGTTACCTCATCTCTCAGCATTGTCCCACAATGCCTGTCACTGACAGCAAAGGAAAGCTGTGGTTACCTCATCTCTCACCATTGTCCCACACTGCCTGTCACTGACAGCAAAGGAAAGCTGTGGTTACATCATCTTTCACCATTGTCCCCCGCTGCCCTGTCACTGACAGCAAAGGAAAGCTGTGGTTACATCATCTCTCACCATTGTCCCACGCTGCCCTGTCACTGACAGCAAAGGAAAGCTGTGGTTACATCATCTTTCACCATTGTCCCACTGCCCTGTCACTGACAGCAAAGGAAAGCTGTGGTTACATCATCTTTCACCATTGTCCCCCACTGCCCTGTCACTGACAGCAAAGGAAAGCTGTGGTTACATCATCTTTCACCATTGTCCCACACTGCCTGTCACTGACAGCAAAGGGAAAGCTGTGGTTACATCATCTTTCACCATTGTCCCCCCACTGCCCTGTCACTGACAGCAAAGGAAAGCTGTGGTTACATCATCTCTCACCATTGTCCCACGCTGCCCTGTCACTGACAGCAAAGGAAAGCTGTGGTTACATCATCTCTCA
Organism: Conus betulinus; assembly: GCA_016801955.1. NCBI lineage: Eukaryota > Metazoa > Mollusca > Gastropoda > Neogastropoda > Conidae > Conus > Conus betulinus. The sequence continues at coordinate 19,439 of JADBJO010026680.1, read as the reverse complement.
GCATTGGTCCCCCACTGCCCTGTCACTGACAGCAAAGGAAAGCTGTGGTTACATCATCTCTCAGCATTGTCCCCACACTGCCCTGTCACCGACAGTAAAGGAAAGGGGTAAACTGTGATCTTGTGTGATAGACATTACATCACTGAGCCTGTGTTCCTGGTGATCCTACGTTTGTGATCAAGTCACAGAGTTACAAATGGTGTTGCCTCTGTTAAAACCACACATTTGTGATGTGAGCAAGTCCCAGAGTTATACGTAGAGTGCTTCTACTGATTCTATGTTTGGTGATCAAGTCACAGAGTCATAAATGGCGTGCTTCTATAATACCACGTTTGGTTATCAAGTCATAGAGTTATAAATGGTGTTTATGATCAAGTCACAGAGTTATAAATAGGTAGATAGATAGATAGATAGATAGATAGATAGATAGATAGATAGATAGATAGATAGATAGATAGATAGATGGATGGATGGATGGATGGATGGATAGATAGATTGTGTGATAGTGAGAGAGAGAGAGAGAGAGAGAGGAGAGAGAGAGAGAGAGAGAGAATCTTTTTTATTGAGGGAAAGGAGTAAGCACATAAAGGCTTCTCACCCTCCTGGACTCAAGAACAAACAATGAATATACGGGTATGAAAAAAAAAATGTTTAAATTCAAAACCAATGCAATAGATTGATTGTTACAGTACAACCAAATGAACACGACACGAAAATTTAAAATCACGTAAGTAATTTTTAAAAAGCATATTGGGAAGAGGGAGAGGGGGAGAGAGTGCAGGAGAGGGGGTGGGGGGAGAGAATGGTTGGGATTGGATACGGGTTGGTTACGGGGTAAAGAAAAAGAGAGGCGGGGAGTGGAGGATTATAAAAAAAAAAGCGAGAGTGAGGGTGGGGGGGTGGGGGTGGGGGGGGGGTGGGAGGGAGCACGGTAATAAAGGCGAAGGATAGAAAAAAAATAGAAAGTACAACCCCCCTCTCCCCGCACACACACACACACACACACACACACACACACACACACACACACACACACACACACACTCTTACACACACGCGCGCACCCCTTCCTCAATACTTGAAAGAGCTGAACAATCAGATAGTAGTTCATACACTACAAAGTTATTTCGATTAAAAAGTATAGGCTATGAAAGACAAAGCAACTGCAACAAATCAGTGCTTCGGAGAGAGAGAGAGAGAGAGAGAGAGAGAGAGAGAGAGAGAGAGGAGAGAGAGAGAGAGAGAGAGAGAGAGAGAGAGAGAGAAAACAGAACAGAACAGATTTTTTATTCAAAACAGGCCAAAGCCCTATTTGAAGGGGTGTGTAATCAATGACAATAAACGTATGATACAAATGTGCATGAAACTGTCATCCAAGTAGGCATGAAAACCAAATCAAAATTTGATGTAATACTAAAAACAGTTTACCAACTTATTATAAAAGATAAATAATGGATATACGAGAAGGACAGTTATTACATTCGTACATTCATACACTCAATTCGCAAAGTCACATTCATTAAAGTAGCTTTGATCATTCAAGATATAACTATATCCCCTCTCTTAAAGGCTTTGTAAAGATATACAGCAAGGTTTTTCAATGTCTTATATTTTGAGAGAGAGAGAGGAGAGAGAGAGAGAGAGAGAGAGAGAGAGAGAGAAGAGAGAGAGAACAGACAGACAGACAGACAGACAGACGACAGACAGACAGACAGACCAGACAGACAGACAGACAGACATGTATGTATGCTAGCATGCGTGCTCTGTGTGTGTGTGTGAGTATGTGTGTGTGTGTGCGTGCGTGCGTGGCGTGTGTGTGTGTGTGTGTGTGTGTGTGTGTGTGTGTGTGTGTGTGTGTGTGTGTTGTATGTGTTGTGTACACTGACGGAAGAGAACAGAAAAAAACGGTCTGTGTTCGAGAATAACCCCTCACTTCGACCCTAATTGAAAACAAGGTCATTGGAGGTTAAGAGTCACCAAAGGTCACAGTGCAAAGTGAGCCCAACCCAGCACGCTGCTGAACACAATGTCCCTAGAGGTCAACCAGTGAATAAACAAGTCCGTTTGCCGTACAGCAACACTGTTTGAACACCACTCGCCTTAGACGACAGCAGTTACAGTATTACAGAGAGAGAGAGAGAGAGAGGAGAGAGAGAGAGAGAGAGAGAGAGAACATGTTTTGCCCGATCCCTTTCTTTCTCTCCTTACTTCTGCGCTAATCTTCGTGTCCACATGGGTGTACCTGGAGAGTTCTGTTGGTTTCCAAGGGTCATTGAATATCACGGGTGTGTACAATAGGGTCTAGGATCGCCAGTATGGAAATGAGGATTGGCATCACGAGGTGGAATGTTTCTCGCCCCCGATTCACAGGTCTAGTCATGTGCTGAATGTTTTCACTTGATTCACAAAACTTGTCATGTGCGGAACGTCATGTGATTCACAGGTCTAGTCATGCGCAGAATAATTGTCACTTGATTCACAGGACTAGTCATATGCTGAATGTCACGTGATTCACAGGTCTAGTCATGTGATGAATGTTTGTCACTTGATTCACAGGTCTAGTCATGTGCTGAATGTCACGTGATTCACAGGTCTAGTCATGTGCTGAATGTTTGTCACTTGATTCACAGGTCTAGTCATGTGCTGAATGTCACGTGATTCACAGGACTTGTCATGTGCTGAATGTCACGTGATTCACAGGACTTGTCATGTGCTGAATGTCACGTGATTCACAGGACTTGTCATGTGCTGAATGCCCGGTACTTGATTGACAGGTATGATAATGCACTGAATGTTTGCTACTTCATTCACAGGTCTAGTTGTGTGCTGAATGTCTGTCACTTGATTTACAGGTGCTGAATGTCACTTGGTTCGCAGGTCTAGTCATGTGCCGAATGTCACTTGGTTCGCAGGTCTAGTCATGTGCCGAATGTCACTTGATTCGCAGGTCTAGTCATGTGCTGAATGTCACTTGGTTCGCAGGTCTAGTCATGTGCCGAATGTCACTTGGTTCGCAGGTCTAGTCATGTGCCGAATGTCACTTGGTTCGCAGGTCTAGTCATGTGCCGAATGTCACTTGATTCGCAGGTCTAGTCAGATAGAAAGCACGGCGAAAAAGCAAAGAAAGAAAATGGAGAGAAAGGAGGAGGGGAGAGTGAGGTGATGTAGAGTAAAGAAAGAAAATGGAGAGAAAGGAGGGAGAGTGAGGTGATGTAGAGTAAAGCAAGAAAATGAGAGAGAAAGGAGGGGAGAGTGAGGTGATGTAAAGTAAGGAAAAAGAAAGAGAGCAGAGAAAGAGGGGTGAAAGAGGTAGAGGGAGAGAGACGGGTGGGTGGAAGAGCAAAAGGTGGGGGTGAGAGAGAGGGAGAGGGAGGGGGGGGATGCAGTGGAAGAGTAGCAACAACAGATCTTACTGATACGCACAAAGAGACAGACAGACACAAAACGACAGACAGACACAGAGTGAAGCATATAAACGCAGACAAAAACACAGACAAGCAGTGTCAAAAAAAAACGCGGTCTGAAGCTGTCATTACTTTCTCCACCGTGTCAGGTCCTATCTCTGGTGTCCGTGAGCAGACACACGGGACACGAGCAGTACAGTGGGGACACAAGTCGGCGCCACTGGGGCGCACCTCCTCCTGATCCTAACCCCCCGCCCCTCACACACACACACACACACACACACACACACACACACACACACACCTATTGCCCCCCCCCCCTCCCCAACATACACTTAAAAGAAACACGAAGCGTATCATGACACCAGCAGACAATTAGAATTAGTTCTAAATGACTAACTACTCACCAGGCCTTCATCATGGCTGTCTTTTAGAGCCAACAGACCGCCAGCCTGATTTTTATAGCGCTGTCCGCCTCCTCTCCTACCCAGGAACAAAGGCCCCTCAGTCCACTTTACCCTTGTCATCCCAGTAGTGGCGGAGATCGACGTTCAATTTATCTAAGGGAAGAATGGTCAGTCCACAAATGGCACATGGAAACTTGTCCGTTGTAATCTGTAAAATGTGTTGTTCTGCGGTACCTGTCTGTCTGTCTGTCTGTCTTCCTTTGGACTTTCTGACAGTCTTCATTTGGACAATCTGTCTTCCTGTCCTTTGAAACTGTCTGTCTGTGGCGGTCTATGTGTAATTATGCATAGATGAAGGGAGAGATTTCATCTTCTCCCACACATGAACTGTCTGTGGCGGCCTATGTGTAGATATGAAACATATGAAGGGAGAGATCTCATATACTCCCACATGAACTGTCTGTGGCGGTTTGTGTAAATATGCTTAGATGAAGGGAGAGATCTCATCTGCTCCCACATGATCCACAGTCGTAGTGATTGACCTGCCTGCCTACTTGTCTGACGAAGCGACACAAGATTCCGGCATACAATGTCGATCAGTCTGTCCGTCTGGCTCTGTCTGTGCATGTTTGCATAAATATGTGTAGGCATGTTCTCATGCATATATGTGCGCATGCTTAAATGTGTAGATGTGTTATACATTATATGTGTGTGTGATATGATCAAATAAAACAGCAGTCAACAGTGAAGCCAACAACATCAGAGGCATGGAGTTACACACACTGTGTTGAAGTCAGCAGGTCGCATGGCCAGTGGGGAACTTTTCGGTCTAAAGATAGTTCCGGCTGGTGACTAGGAACAGTAGCAGCCACATTCAGCTTCTTGATTATGTGTCAAATCAAACTCTGTGATGATTAACTATTCCAGATAGACCGAATTGAACTGGAGAGAGAGACAGAGAGAGAGGGGGGGGGGGGACGAGAGAGAGAGAGAGAGAGAGAGAGAGAGGAGAGAGAGAGAGAGAGAGAGAGAGAGAGAGAGAGAGAGAGAGACGAATGTAATCTAAATGTTGTAATCTAAATGTTCGGCATGTTCTTAGTCTTCATTTGGCCGGTTTGTCCTACTGATAGCTTAAACAACATAATCTGAAAGCTCTTTAAGGGTGAAATAACAAAATGAAATAGCATGGATGTTACAAAATATGTTGAAGTCAATGAAATAGCATGGACGTTACAAAATATTTTGAAGTCAGCAGACCTCATAGGCCGGTGGGGAACTTTTCAGTCTAAAGATATTTCCGGCCTGTGATCGGGGGACAAACATCAGAGACAGAATCAAACACAACTATAGATAACAAACTTAAGGATGTATACTTTTCACCAGTATGTCCTCTGCTTTCACCTTCCTTTTAGAAGTGGACTTCCCCCAATCCTAAGGCTTTCATACAGTACCGAGGGGTGAAACGTCTGTTGAGTTAAACAGTCTCGAACTGTATGCAGTCTGTCCCCAGGGCGACACCAGGCTGACTGACTTCATATATGTGGGCGTTCCCTACATGTGTGGCCATCCATTTCCCTTCCCTGATACGAGGCTCTGTCAGGGCGACCGGTTATGATTCCTCAACACTAAGAATACCTATCTATGGGTTATCAAAATACTTCGTCTCGCCTGAGCCTTGGGGATCTTCGGGTGCAGGCTTTGGGACTTAAAACTAGATGCCCTCAAAGCAATAGTCAGCGTTTGCAAAGAGGCTGGAAAAGAAGACAGTAAGGCAGGAATATAAGAACAGCTGCAAGATATCCAAATGATATTCCAGGAATTGTACTTGGAACTGCCGCAGCGCTAGATACAGGATCTCAAAATGAAAGAAAAAAACAACAACTAGCATATGACTTTGATGTTCTGTGTATGCAAGAAACTAGAAGTATCACCCAACAAACCATTACATTTGTATGATAACATGATAAATCATAAGTATGATGGATGAGGACTAACCATGATGATTAGGTACAATTTGAAAAACAAACCGTCCAAGATAGGCTTGATTGTAAAGATAAAAAACTCGTACTCGTCACTGGAAATATACATCCGCGCTGCCACCTGTCAAAAATAGCCTGAACCTTTTCGGGAGGAAATAGAAAATGAATTTGGAGACTCTGTAATAGTATGTGGAGGTCTTAATGCAGGTCAAAACTGGGATCAGTATGGGATACCCATACCTCTGAAAGAGATGGTGAATAAAGTACTTTTCAACAACACTAGCAATATCATCTCCAACACATATGATGGCAGGGTGACACTTACAGTGTCGTTATTGTGCACTCATCTGACCAAAGCTCAAAGCAGGCGGAAGTGCGGAAGCATCATGGAAGTGACCATTTCTCTATCTAATTAAGTTTTAAAAAAAAACGTCAAAATCAAATCAAACGAAACAAAAGACCACTTAAATTTGACACCAAATGACAGAAATTTGGTAGGAAAAAATAAGGAGCAGAAAATGCAACACAGAGCTACTAAAACTAAACAAAAAACGTCCGGCTCCTTCAGTGGAAAAGAGACACAAAAGCAGCCTGGAAAGATAAACGCATGGCCATGAACATTTGGCAGAGAGAAAGAAAAGAAAACCTTGGCCTGATCTAGCCATTGAAACAGATATGAACCAAAAGACTGACCACTTCAAAATGGCAATTGAAGAAGCAAAAAAAAAAACTAGATGGCAACAATTTTGAAGTGAAATTAATCATGACGCAACACTCTCTCAGTTCTGACAGGTTTAGCATTATCTGGAAGGAAAAAAAACAACACTATAAACGTCACCCCAGATACCATAAAAGCCGATGGGACCAGCCGATGGGACCATTAAGCTCAACACAAATAAGAACAATGGATCAGCTCTGCTGAAATGTTTCTTAGAACAAAGTGATCAGAGAAATTTGGAGAAAAAGAGAGAATATTTGACCAAGTTAAATCAACATCTAGCTCAAACCGGCCTTGATGATCGAAATAATGCACCTGAACTGGATGAAGCAACAGTTAAATGCACTAAAAATAGTACTCCAAGTACAGACAAAGTACCTTATCCAGATATTAAACAGCTCAGAACCAGACAGAGCCTATCTCTTCAGACT
>JADBJO010026680.1:0-10000 GCA_016801955.1 Conus betulinus | reverse complement strand
TGTGTGTGTGTGTGTGTGTGTGTGGTCTGCCTCATTAGAAGGAGTTCCTGATATATATTTATATTTTGTTATCGTATAAAATCATATTTTCAGCTTCTAAATCTTGTAATTTTAAATGCAGATTGCAAAATAAACGCCTATTATCCATAGAACCGTTAGGCACCTTCGTACCTATAATGCAGGCTCGGTATTTCTACAGTTATTTTTCGTGCCATCATTGTTATCTTTGTTTCTTTGTTTGATTTTGCTTCTGTTTGTTTATTTGTATGATTTTGTTTTACAAGACCTGGAGCACAGCGTCCTACACTGACTGAAAAACACAATAGTTTGTAAAAGCATGGTAATTATCATTTAGTTTTGCTTGGTATTTTGCTCCGTGGATCTCTAATACACATCTGTCACACTCTGTATATATTAGCCCATCACTTTACAATGAAGGCCTCTAATACAGATCTGTCACACTGTGTAGCCATTAGCCCATCACTTTTCAATGAAGGTCTCTAATACAGATCTGTCACATGGTGTAGCCATTAACCAACTACTTAGCAATGAAGGTCTCTAATACAGATCTGTCACATGTGTAGCATGTGGCCCATCATGTCATGATGCCTGAATGAAGCTATCATCAATCATCATCATCATCATCATCATCATCATCATCATCATCAACAATAACAATGTCATTATTGTTATTTTTGTTGTGTTTGTGTGGTGGTGGTGTGTGATGGGTGGTTGTGGTTGTAATTGTTGTTGTTACTGTGTTGTTACTGTTATAGTTATACTTGCGATTATTGTTCTCATCGCTAGATGCTACTGTTGGTTTTTTCCCTTGTTTCTGTTCTTCATTTGTTCTCGGGTTGCATTTCATAGTTATATTTTGTTTTCAGATCAATCAAAGGGGTTAATGCCTGACCTATGTAACTTCTGGTGGCACGGAGCAGAGGTGTGTGTTGTGTGTGTGAGTGTAGTGTAAAATTGGAGGATGTAAGGGGGGTAGGGTGAGGGTCGGGCTACAAGAGGCTCCTGGTTGAAAAAGGCCAACGCCAACGCCAAACACGACTCATCGTCTTTCATAATCGGGCCGACTGCGGTGACGGTGACCCCCGATCATGTCCTTAACTCCTCACTAGGACATGGTCCATGCCGTAAGTGCCAACACGGGTAGCATTATCGTACCCCTGAAGCGTACCCCGCTCAGGCCAGGTTCAAAGGGGGTGGGAGGGTCTGTAACATGTGCCCGATCATGGAAGGTAATGAGGGGGCAGCCATCTAGAATAGCATCATCTCTGGGTAGGGAATGGGGATCCTCAAGGGAGTGAAATTGGTGGAGGAGGGGCTGGTACAAATGTTGTTACCCTGGAGCCGAGTTCATGTCGACATCCTACTGGCAGTGACATGCCACAATATCGCATGTCGACCCCCCTACAACCCGTGACACATCCATCAAGGACGCACGAGGGAACGGAGAGCACAATCCACCACCACCCTACATGGCAGTGTCGTTTGCAGAATGAACACTGACAGAACACAAACTTACACATGCGCCGCGCACACCACGCACGCACACACACACAACACACACACCACACACAACACACACACCGCACACACACACACACACAACATCACAACAGCACGAGCACGCAAGCATACACACACACGCACCCAACAGCCCACACCACGCCTACACACGCACGCACAAACACACACACCATGTCCAGAGAAGAATGAAACACGCACAGGCGCACTCACGCACCAGCACACACAGCACACATTCTGTGGAAATGCATCGCACCCACACACACAGCCAACAGCACGCACCACGTGCGCATAAAAGGCACAAGAACACACACACGTAGGCATGCACGCACTCAAGGCAATGGACGCAGCGAGAACTCGCGGGACCGCACATATGTAACATGTCGCGATCGATTCTCGGATCACTCTCACGCACATACGTAAAGTTCTCTCGATTTTCAGGTAGCCTCCACCTTCTCCTCTTGAGATGTTTCAATCAAACGTAGACTGGGAGATTCTTTTGCCGTGAAATATTGGAAGAGGTGGGTACACTATTCGAAGGGAATGATATTGGGGGAAACTCGAGCCATGCTATAAGGAACATGTCGCAACTCTCTCCGCTCTCTCGCTCTCTCTCTCTCTCTCTCTCTCTCTCTCTCTCTCCTCTCTCCCTCTCTCTCCCTCTCTCGCTCCCCAGTCGTCTCTCTCTGTAGTCTCTGTGTGTGCATAACCACGCGTACTCTTTTCTAAAGATATTCGTAACTCAAATCTCAGTGTATGGGATAGTTCAATAATTGTAACTGGCGAAAAAAAGTACACCATTGCTACCAGTGAAAAAACACGCGTCGGGTCCATCGCACTAATGACCACTCCAAGGAGGGGCTTATATCAGAACTTAAGGAAAAACTTGCTTCGTGTTACAAAACAAAACGGCATTCAGAAATTGAAGATAATGATACATATGATTGGTACCGTTCCTTTAAGATTACGTTTGAAGCGAAGAGGTGTCTGATTTTAGTAACGAATAAAAAGATTGAGAGAAGATCTGGTAATGTTTAGAGTAAAGAGTGCATGGTCTAGTGCTGCAAACACACTGGTTTATGACCAGAAAAACGGAAATGCTGACTGCCCAATGGGCGATCACAATAAGGAAAATGAAGTGCACTTTCTTTCCAAATGATGTTTCTTTTCAGACATTCGCCGAAAAAATATTCATTTTTCAATATCATTCATATCGAGTTTTACAGTGAGCGGTACAACAAAATCTTTTGTCAAGAGATGATAATACAACTATTATTACCCTTGCTAAGTATTTGACTGAAGCTACTACCAATGCGAGAAAAATAAAATTAGAACTTCCTGACACTAGTACAGTTATCTAAGTTTCCTGCTCTGTATTAGGATTTTCTTTTGTAATAAAAGGATGGCCATGTAGTCTCTTCCCCCCCCCCCCTCTCTATCTCTCTCTCTCTCTCTCTCTGTGTGTGTGTGGTGTTGTGTGTGTGTGTGTGGTGTGTGTGTGTGTGGGTGTGTGCTTGCTTTCGCGCACGCTAGCGCGCCGTGCGTATGGAATGGCGAGGAAGGGAGTGGAGAGGTTAAGGGGGTGGGGGAGGGACTTCGGCGGCGGTCGGGGTTCCGTTGGGAGTAGAGGGCGGATGTTGGGAGAAGAGGAGGATGGAAGAATGTAAGCTTGTGTTTTGTTTGTTTTATGTTTGTGTGTATAAGGTGAAAGAAGGGAATGTGAACTATGTTTTGGAGCTACAGGGGCTGAATGGTAGCGAAGGACACGATGTTCTATACGGTATAATACGGTCTTCTAAACGGATGTGATGTTCGTCACGCGTGAGAGCTAGCTTATGCTATGAATATCTGTACCTTCCGAACAATGTGAGCAATGCTTTAATCCATTACGGTCTGACAGCTTTATTAATTTAATTATTATATTATTTTCCTTACACCTCAATGACGCTGCAATGTGTGTCAAGTCGTATATGTACCCCCCCTTGCCTACATGGCTTGTTAAACTGAAGGCAAGAAATCATGAAAGCGTCGTGGCGTTATATCGCGTTCTCTCTCTCCTCTCTCCCACATCCTCTCTCTCATTCTCTCTCCTCTCCTCTCTATCTCTCTCCTCTCTCTCTCACTCTCTCTCTCTCTCTTCCTCTCTCTCTCTCTCACCTCTCATGAGTCCTTCTTCTTGAACATCTAATCCCCTGAACCACCACAAGATGCAGTACCTAGGCAACAACACATCTCAGCACAGCACCTAACGGCGTCCGTTCAATATCTTCAGCCATAAAACATTGCGAAAAGGAAAGCAAGGTGGTGTGAAGATGTCGAGATGCAGATTCTGAGAAAAGGGAGCAACTGAAAGACAGAGAGATTGATCAAATGGGCGAGAGAGGGGTGGGGGAACGTGGGGAGAGGAGAGAGACGTCAGATGAGCGAGAGATGAGAGGACCGAGAGAGGAAGAGAGAGTGGAGAGAAGGAGAGAGGACAGGCAGAGAGAGTGAGAAGACAGGGATGACACAGACTTGATGACTCAGACAGTAGACAGACAGACAGGTCACAGGATATCAGACAGACAGACAGGGGACCGTGACAGATAGTGAGTAGTGACAACAGACAGAAAGACAAAGGAGCAGGTGGAGAGAGGAGAAGAGGAGAGAGGGAGCAACTGAAAGACAAGAGAGAGAGAGAGAGAGGGGAGAGAGAGGGTGGGGGAAGTGGGAGAGAGAGAGAGAGAGAGAGAGAGAGAGAGAGAGAGAGGAGAGAGACAGACAGACAGACAGACAGACAGACAGACAGACAGAGAGAGGGAGTGACAGAGAGAGAGGAGAGAGAGAGAGAGAGACAGAGGAGGAGAGAGGAGAGAGAGAGAGAGAGACAGAGACAGACAGACAGACAGACAGACAGAAGAGAGGGAGTGACAAAAGAGAGAGAAGAGAGAGAGCCGAGAGCAGACAGACTACAGACGAGTGACAGAGATAGAGAGAAGAGAGAGAGAGAGAGAGAGGAGAGGAGAAAGAGAGGAGAGAGAGAGAGAGAGAGAGAGAGAGGAGAGAGAGAGCGAGAGAGAAGAGAGAGAGAGAGAAGGGAATAAATAGAGATAGAAAGAGGATCAAGGGAGACAAAGAGGGAAGATGGGACAAACGAACATAACAAGAGAAGGAGGAGGAGGAGGAGGAGGAGGGAGGAGGAGGAGAAGAAGAAGAAGAAGAAGAAGAAGAAGAAGAGAAGAAGAAGAAGAACAAACAACAACAACAACAACAACAACAACAACAATGAGGAAAAAGAAAAGAACAGACTCGCTTACTGGTGTGGTTTGTAAGCTGGAAAGGGTTAAGGTGGCAGGCTGTGTCCTAAAGCTCGCAGAAAAAGGTCAAGGACACGATGCCTATATAACTCTACACCTCGTCACCCGTCCTCAACAAATTCAGCAGCACATGCAGATCTGGTGAGCCTTAGTGCGCGTACGTGTGTGTGTGTGTGTGTGTGTGTGTGTGTGTGTGTGTGTGTGTGTGGTGTGTGTGTGTGTGTGTGTGCGTGCGTGCGTGCGTGTGTGTGTGGGTGTGTGTGTGTGTGTGTGTGTGTGTGTGTGTGTGTGTGTGACAATAACAATAATTTAATTCAGTCTTTTCAGGCCATCTGGCCCATCACATATTTTGTCTGATTTTCAAACTTCCACATATGTACAAAGCAACTCTGACAGCTAATTTTTCACTTAGGTTAGTGCACAACATTTGTACTTTGAAAGAGGATGGGAACCGGTAGTAAATACAGTGGTATATATTTCTTACGTAGTGACATATATTTGGGACAAAACAAACAGAAAGTGAATTACATCTTCAACGCAATTCATATTACAATATTTACAAACTGGATCAACAAGGGCTTTTCCATATCGGGGAATTCCATCTAATTTTAATCGGCTCGATCTTAGCAGGCAAATAACTCGACGGTGTTCAAGATTTTCTAGCTGACTTATGTAACCAGCTCTTATAAGCTCTGGATGATACAAACAATAGTCGCCTTCCTTCAAAACAGAATCATGCCAACTCTGACGGAAATCATCTTGTAGTCTTTGCTTAAAAACTTTCAGAAAGTAGTCCAGATTGCCAACATTTTGCGTAGCCCCAGACATAACCAAAGCCAAATTTACATAATATAGTTCTTTACTTGTGTCGCCCAGTTACGCCTTCCGTTTTCATCCTGCATCACTAGCATGTCATAGCATTTCTCTGGGTATCTCTCGGTGGGCAGAGAAAGGAGCCTGCCCCAGTACCTGATCATACACACGTAAGTATCTATGTAAATAGGAAATCTACTACATTCTCCGATTGCAATATTGTTTTTAACGTCCATGCCAACTCCTAACATCATTTTGCATGTTTTTAAATTGTACTTTTTTCAATGGCCTCAAAACACTGAAAACCTTATACCTCTGAACCATACAGCAGAATGGGTTTAATTTGACATCAAATATCTTAAATACAATATCCACTGGCAATGACTGCAACTTAAAGAATAACCTTTTGACACCTGCAACCGCTCGCACTGCTTTTCCTGATAAGTTATCAACACATTTTGACCAGTTTAGTGTGGCAGAAAATATTACACCCAAGTAATTGTAATGAGGTTCGACTTCGATCTGCCTGCCAGCAAAGAATCATTGTTCATAATGCCTCAGAAATCCACCATTTTTAAAAAACAACAACTTTTGTCTTTTCCATATTGACTTTGAGACCCCATCTATGGCAGTATTTTTCCAGACATTCAATTTTCTTTTGTAGGTCAATCACAGAATCAGAAACCAGTGCAATGTCATCTGCATACATCAAAAGAAGAATGCCTATTTGATCTGAAAAAAAAACATCAATACCTCATGTGTTGGAGTTAATCAAAGGAGTCTGCAATTCAGATATGAAAAGAGAAAATAACAGGGACTTAGAATGCAGCTCTGCCTGACTACTGACATACACTCAAAGTAATCAGTAATGTTATACCCAACTCTAACTGTCGCGTTTACTTGTGTTTGTACATACTGGAAAGTGTTTGAAACATGTTCCCGTGAATCCCTTTCTGCAACAGAAGATATAAAATATTCAATCTTTCAATGCTCTCAAAAGCTTTAGAAAAGTCAACGAAAGGAGTATAGAACCGCCCTCCTTTTTAGTAAGGTATTTTGAACCAATGACTGTAGTGAAAAATATATATCTCTGTCGTACTATAGCCCTTTCTAAATCCTGCTTCAGCTTCCGGTATGTTCCCTGTTGCTTCAGTTAAATCTCTTAATCTGCTATTCAGAATTGTACTGTATAGTTTGCTTATCGTATTTAACAGTGATATTCCTCTATAATTTTCGGTTTTTCTATAGTCACCTTTTTTGAGCGGAAAAATCAACCGTTTTGTCCAACTTTCCGGGTACTGACCAGTTTCAAACACCTTGTTAAATAGCACACGCAAAAAAAATGGCACCAAAAGATCACTGAGAACATGAAACACATCAGAAGGCACACCATCAGGCCCAAGAGCTCTGCATTTCTTAGTATCCTTTATAGCTTTGCGAATTTCGTTTTCGGAGATTGCTTCTTCTAGATTTATATGTACATTATGGCTAACTGACAAACCTCAGGGTTATCGTTCTTTAAAACATCATCAACCTCTTTGCAGAATTCAGCATCAATAGCCGACTGCTCAGGATTTAGCAAGTCACGAAAGTATTTATACCATGAACCTGCACTGATCGTAACAGAATCATTAGAAGTGATGCTTGTCAGAGATTTTAACCTTTCGCCAGAACGATTTTGAATCCTTGTCATTACAAACATGACTCAGGTCATTTAGAATTTGTATTTTCTGTTTTTCTTGTTTCACTTTACATAGAGATTTGAACTCTTTCTTTAGATTAGGTATTCATTCAAATCCTTGCGATTATTTGAAAATTCCATAATCTCTTTGCCTATATTTACTGTTTTTTTTCGCAAGTTCACAATCTTCGTCCCACCACGAGGGCTGAGTACGAGTTTTTTTTTTCTTTTGCCTTTCTACTGTTACATTGGACAGCTGCTCTCTGCAGAAAATCAACAAGACAATCTGATCCCGCATCGACTCCTTGTTCAATAGCTGTCAAAAAGTTTTCAAACTGTTTCTTGATTTTGACGTAAGTAGTCGTAGAAAGAGTCCTTCCACAAAAGCTTACATAGTTTTTCCATAGATATTTCATCATCATCTGTTATATTGTCTGTGCACATTGAAATGTCATCAAAAAATGATGTTAATATTGGGAAATGGTTTGATTCACATCTATCAAACAACTTTAAAAATCCATAATTAAATCAAACAAAGGCTTTGAGGCAGCATAATAATCAACAACGCTCATTCCACAATTAGCGATGCACGCTATTTCCCCCTCCCAATCACCTTCCGTACGACCATTGACAAGAAACAGATTGTATTCTTTTAACAATTCAATAAATTTAGGTCGAAATTGTTCCAGGCACGATCTTTTGATCTACGCTTGTTCTGAGGAACATCACCAATAAAATCATGAAGGTCTTCCACTGGAACAATACATCTGTCTTCATCGCAACAGTCAGTGTCAGATAAGTCCGCTGTGCGTGCATTGAAATCACCACACAACAGGAAAGAGCAACCTGCATAAACTTGCATGATATCACAAATATTACTTTCTAATTTTTCAATACCTTCATGCTTGTTGTTCTCATACAACACTGAATGATCGGGAGCAATACACCCCAAACAGCAATTACATCAAAAGCACAATTAAAAAACTGACTTCCCGATTTTCATAAATACACAATCTTCGACGTCTTTCAGTAACTGTTCTACATATACTATGATTGATTTGTGTACACACACCACAACTCCACCTTTTTGCCTATTTACCCGGGAGGAAAGAAAGACAGAGTAATCTGGAAAAGCATCTTCCATCGCAGTCTGTTTGCACGTCCAAACCTCTGAAAAAGAAAATATCTTAAATTGTTTACAAAACATGTTAAACGAAACACTGTTTAGCATTCGAGACAGACCCTGAACGTTCCATGCCATGACCTGTAACACAGGCGCATGTCTTCTTGTGTGTTTTCTATATTTAATGAATCATCATATGACTGTGGCAAGGCAGATGTCTTTGTGTCAGCTGTATTAACAGAGTCATTAGAAAGCATTGACGGTTTAGAAACACTGCTGGAATTTACTTGTTCTGTTGATGCCCTGTCATCACCGCAAACGACGTCCTCCACAGCATTGACGGTGGCCGCAGGGATACGGGTGGAAATTCTCCCCGCAGGTACACTGTCAACACCGCAAACGACATCTTCCTCAGTGCCGACGGTAGACGCAGGGTACGAATGGAAGTTCTCCTTGCAGGTACACCGTCATCACGCCGGTCGGCCCGTCAGATCCTTGACTTCTCGCGCAGACCCTTGGAAGCGGGGTCATAGTCGAAATGCTTGCCTTCAATGACCAAGGAATCAAAGCGAAGAAAGGCTCTCTTGTTTGGCACGTTTCGCCTCTTTCATGAATGGCAACAGCTGACGGCGTTTTTCTCTCACCTTCAGGGAAAAATCCTCGGACACAAAAATGTCCCCTCCCTTCAGCTTCTTGCATTCGGATAGCACTTTTTCTTTGCCTTTGAAATTTTCAAGCGAACGATGATCGGACGTGACCTTCTTCCGCCTTTGATTCGATGCGCTCATTCAGCATGATCACGGTGAGCGGGGATGCCACAGAATATAAGATTATTCCGTCTGCTTCTGTTTTCCAGGTCGTCAAGTTTTCCTTCAAAACTCGAAACTTTTTCTTTCAGTTCTATTTTTCTGTCAGCACCCCATCGACATCATTTTGCATCTTGTTCACTTGAGTGATAACCTCATTCACTTTTTGTCAATGTTAGTCATCTTCTCTTCAATGGTTGTCATCTTTTTGTCCATACCTGTCAGTAGTCTCATCACGTCTGACAGAGCGATGTCGGCATTGGCGTCACTTGCAGAAATCGAAGTTCGAGAGGCCGGAGAAAGAAAGGTAGAATGCTTTTTTGGCCCTGGGTTGGACTCAGTGTCACCACACTGCAGTAGAGAGGAAGCCACAAACACCAGAACGACAGCAGCAAAGGCACTTCTCTCACAAAACAGTACGGTACAGCTGACGTGTGGTCGCCTTCTCAACGGCACGTTTCATCATGAAGGACAGAAAAGTCCAGTAAAAACTGGCACAGGCAGCCCGAAAGCACAGCGCTGAACTCGGCATGATGCCAGCAGTCCAGTCGTGCACTTTTTTATGAAACTAGAATCAGTTAATCAGACAATAATTAACAAAAAGGTACTCGTGTGTGTGTGGGGGGGGGGGAGGAGGGGGGGGGGCATCTTTAGAAATTTGCGTGTAATAAAGGTCTCAACAGTGTCTATTAAAAGCAAACGTAAAAGAAACACACGCTTAAGAGGTAACGACAAAGTAACC
>JADBJO010026679.1:0-17500 GCA_016801955.1 Conus betulinus | reverse complement strand
CATTTAGAAATATTTTGTGGTTGATTGTAATCGAAATCCGCTCAGAAATGTCTAGAACTTGATTGTTCACAAGTTCCGTTCGGACCTGACTGTGCACGTTTTACTAGGAATGTTTTGTTCAGCCAGCGCTGCAATTTACTATATTTTGGTGTTTCGTCAAACATTTTATTCATTTACGACACGTGTTGTTCACTTATTTCTGCTATTACATATTCTGTTGGCTCATAAACTTATAAATGAACGATGAAGTCGTGTATATCCTTTCATCGCCATTTTTGAAGGGAAGGAAGGCTAAAGCAATTCATAAAAACAGCCACTATTAGAGATTTATTTAACCAGACTCTAATGCCAAAATCGAAGAGAAGTCACACCACTGGAGAAATAATAGTGTATTGAATATCTCAACATAGTTTTAGTGAAATGTTAAAGGGGTCAGAAATGCAGCAAAATCTAACTGAAAACAGTCAGAGATCTGCACATACTTAAAAGCATGTAGTAGTAGTAGTAGTAGTAGTAGTAGTAGTAGTAGTAGTAGTAGTAGTAGTGATTGTTGTTTGTCCTCCTCCTCCTCCTCCTCCTCCTCCTCCTCCTCTTCTTCTTCTTCTTCTTCTCTTCTTCCTCCTCCTCCTTCGCTTCCTCCTCCTCCCTCCATTTCTCTTTAGGAGTCCTTGAAGCCCTACACTGAAGAACAATTCATCAGGCGTCAAAGCTTGGGCCCCTACCAATGTATTCTTTGTCCATGCTGCAGTGCCAGTCCATTGTTTTGTCTGTCTTCCCCTCCGTTTTCCTCCTTCAGCAGGTCCCTGGAGAAATGCTTTAGCAAGGCCATTAAATCTTGTTACATGGTTATACTAACGACGTATCTTTATATTGTTATTATCATTATGAATACTTATACAGCGCCTATTCTCGGCTAGAGACCAAGCTCTAAGCGCTTTACAATCAACACTCGTTTACACAACGGGCTGTCTACCTGGGTAGTGCCGACTGAAGAGCTGCCAGCTGGCGCTTCATTCAGTCGTTTCCCGTGTCATCTAGTCAATATCATTCCATATCGTTCACTTAATGTCCTTACTTCCGTCATTCTTTCCATTCTCACGCAGGGTGCATGCTGTGTGTAACGTGTCATCCATACCAACGCCTGAACTGGCCTTCTCTTCCGAAAGTTGTTGATGTAGCAAGGATTTCTGTACATTTATTATAAATATTCACAGAGGGTGGGGCTCTTTTTTTTTCTTTTTTTTTTTTCTTTTTTTTTTTTTTTTTTTTTTTTTTTGTTGCTGTCCCAACCTCGCGCCACCCCTCAGAGGCAGTGCACCCACGTCGCTCATTCCGACACCCCGTCAACAGCCACAGCCCGGTCGGCCCCGCCGCAGCCCCGGCACCGGCAATCAGCAGGGAGCAGTCAATGTCAAGAGGCAAACTCACCGGAGGAGACCACTGCATTGCTGCCGAGTCACTTCGGTGGTGTTCAGTGGCGCCTGTTCTGATCTAACATAAGCAGGACACCACCTACTAAGCCCCCTACTGACGACAATAATTGCTTAGTCGCGGAGCTGGCGTGAGTGAGCTCTCCCCTCCGGAGGGCACCATCACGTCGTTCCAACGACAGCCCCCATGGACTCGCCGATACCGGTGACCCCGACGGAACCAAACCGAGGCCACAGACGTGGAGAGGACATCGAAAATTGAGGTCACCATGAGAGCAGGGCATGAAGGGCCACCGAATTTGAGACTTTTTTTTATGCTGATCGATGAGAAGGAGGATGATTAAGATGATGCTACGGATTTCCATTTCGGTCTGAGGACTACATGACAGGGCTGTACTCTACGCTTCCTTTCATAATATATCCCGCGTCGTCAACCAGGCCCAAGAGATACAGACATCTGCAGTGTTGGTCAGAAATCTGAGCAACACTCTCAGAAACGCATTCATTAAGTGGATGAAACTCGACTGTATGGTCCCAGTCTTCCCAACTGCGTCCGCAGCAAACTCAACTGTGGGTAGGAGCTGGTCGGGGCAGAAAAACCAACATGACTCTGATGGGATTCGAACCCACGACCTCCAGCCCGGGAGTCCGCGACGTTGAAATGTCACCAGTCAATCATTTATTGTTGATAGCTGTTCCTGTTAGGTGCTTCACCGGGATTTCTGTACATTTATGATAAATATTCACAGAGGGTGGGTCTCTTCTTTGTCACTCACGGCACTGTGAACATGACAGCATAAATCGTTTTATGTGTTGAAAATGTCCTGTTATGTACTTCATCAGCTGTCGAACACAAACGACACATCTCAGCCATCGATAAATATATATTTTTTTCCTTTAGTAAGTTGAAGAAGTGCTACAAACAAACAGCGAAAAACAATAACAACATCAACTAACAACTAAACTAAACACCACACACAGTACACACACAAACACACACACCACACCACACACACACACAGGGACAGTGGGGAAACAGGCAGAGAGAGGGAGAGAGAGAGAGAGAGAGAGATTTTTTTTTCCAGAAGTGAAGTTGAGGCCATCAAGCAAACCAACAGCGACAACAATAACAACATCAAACTAACCACTAAAACACACACACACACACACACACACACACCACACACACACACACATACAAGAGAGAGAGAGAGAGAGAGGAGAGAGGAGAGATAGGAGAGGCGGAGAGAAAGACACGAGAGAGGAGAGAGGAGAGAGAAAAAACACACACACACACACACACACACACACACACAACAGAGGGACACAGACACAGAGGAAACAGAGAGATCGAAATACTGTTTTAAATTTTCTTTAAAGTGCTGATGTACATCAACTGTTGTGAGTCACATAATAATATCGGTCGGTTTCTCGGCAAAAACATCGGCATTTGGTATCCAGACACTCCGATGCGAAAAGAAATCGAGAGTTCCAACAACAAGCTGACAATTCAACAGAAAGCCTAAAACTCGTTTATCATGGTGTGATGAAAACGAGGAGGTCGGAGGGGAGGGGGGAGGGGGGGGGGGAGAGATCAGAGTAGAAAAACGGCTGGCTGCACAAAGATGAGTACATTACAGAAAAAAAAAAACTCTACGGACAGCTTGACAAACTGAAGCTCTTCAGAGAAGGGACCTCTCCAACAAGTGTTCATGATTTCTGCTCTCTGATTTCTTTTCCTGGCACTATCGGGATTCCAACCAACAAACTTCAGGTCGGGTGGGCGTCTGAAGGCGTCGGTTTTATATAGACGGGTGTCTTTCTCAAATCGCCACGGGCCATCCGTTTGTAAGTTGGCAGAATTTCAGCTTTTGAATAGTTCACCTTTATCCTCCTCCATCGGATTCAGCTAGAATGACACAAAAGTGCACCGCTTGTGTTCATTTTAACACGGTAAAGTTGAACGCTACCTGGCATAAGAGTAAGAATTACTTGAAAGTATTATTTTAAAAAAGAACCGAAGCTACATACTTCATAACAAAACATTAACAATAAAAACCTAGGAGTCAGTTAAGAGCAGTGATTATAACGTCAGCGTATTCACAAAAAATTACTTCTTGATACTCAATTATACCATCAACATGCAATGACGTGTAATTATCCTTTTTTTTTTTTTTTTTTTTTTCAGTAGTGGCTGGTAGATGTTCATGTTCTTCTTTTGTGTGTAACGTGGTTTTATATTTGCTTATGCCGATTCTTTTTTTTCAGACGATTTCCTTCTTCTTGTGCCAAGTTTAGTTACATTTTTTTCTTTACTTATTCGTTTGTAAAATGTTGAAATGATAGGTATAAAAACTTGAAAAGACAATAAATGTGTAATAAAAGAAAAAGCCTTTTCAAAAACCCAACATCCATGAAGTAAACTTATTAAAATATAAAGTCCTACAACGTCGCTTGATCTCCTTTGCACCCTCCTCTCCACCATTAAAGAAGTACCCATGTTTATTATACTGGAATTTCTCTTCAACTCTAGATAACATACAATAACGAAACAAAAAAAAAAAAAAAAAAAACGATTTTCTTTACAACCCCCACCCCCCTCCCACACACACACACACACCACCACACCACGCACACGCACACACACACACACACACACACCACACCCTCCTATTATTTAAATTATAGTGCCTATTAGGGAAAAAAAGTACCTTTTAATGTTATACTGGAAATTTCACTTCAGCTCTAGATAAACAAAAATGCCAAATTTTCTTTACAACCGCCCCCTCCACCCCACCCCCTAATAAAAAAAAAAATACCCATTAAAAAAAAATCAGCCGTAACTCTCCTCGCCAGCTTCTGCCATTGCCTCAGGGTTCTGGTCCTCTTCATACTAGAAAGGGCGAGCTGTTTGATTGGCGAGCTGTTTCATGAGACCATGGGGTGATGAGCCTACAAGTCCCCCTGCTGTTTCATTAGGCCAAAGTCTGATGAGCCTACAAATCCCCTTGCTGTTTCATGAGGCCATGGGGTGATGAGCCTACAAGTCCCCTACTGTTTGATGAGGCCATGGGGGTGATGAGCCTACAAGTCCCCCTGCTGTTTGATGAGGCCATGGGTGATGAGCCTACAAGTCCCCCTGCTGTTTGATGAGGCCATGGGGTGATGAGCCTACAAGTCCCCCTGCTGTTTGATGAGGAGCCAAAGGCTGAGAGCCTACAAGTCCCCTTGCTGTTTTATGAGGCCAAAGGTTGATGAGCCTACAAGTACTCTTGCTGTTTCATGAGACCATGGGGTGATGAGCCTACAAGTCCCCTTGCTGTGTTCATGAGGCCAAAGGCTGATGAACCTACAAGTCTCCCTGCTCCATCCTCTGTGGCTTGGGCTGGGAAGCCAGGTGTCCTTGCGCTGCTGGCTAGATGTCCACAATGATGTGGTTTGTCGGTGGACAGACCAAGAGGCACGCGCGTTTGTGTGGGGGTGGTGGTGGTGGTGGTGGTGGTGGATGGAATGCATAATTGCGCGTGTCATGTGTCAGCAAGAGAACATTGGTAGTGGCGTCTTTTCGTCCTTTGATTGGCTGAATCGTGTGTCTTCTCCTGTTGTTTTTTTTTTAATCTTATCTTGCTACTATCTGTATGTAATATGATTTATATTTTGTGTTTATTTGTTTCTTTTTCATTGTTTCATTCTTAGTTCTTTGAAAGATATTCATACTTTACTCATTCATGCCTTTTAAAGAGTGAAGAAGCTCCGTGGAGATTTCTCTAGTGGAAAGATTTTTTTTATTAAGATTTCGGGTAGGTTTTTAGGAAATGTATTTTAAGGAGAGTGTGTGAATGAATGACTTGTGTGTGATTTTAACATGGTGACAGCCCTGCTATGGCCCTTTGCGGTCAGCTGGGCTATAAGCAACATTACCTTACCTACCTTGAAAGGTATTGTTTCCCAACTAACAGTTCACTTAAATTTAAAATCGTCATGGCAAGGCATACATGAGCTCTGTAAGTCCAGCGCTATCATGTACAACATAGTTTTTGTTGACGTGAACAGACGAAGGCAGACATTTCCGATCATCACCCATCTCAGTGGGAGGTGGTGGTGAACAAAGGAGATATGTTCGGGGCGGGGGGGGGGGGGGGGGAGGGGGCACAATTATCTGCTCCAAAACATGATGAACTTATAGTAAAGTCTGGACCACATGGGTAGGCTTAACTGCGCATCAGCATCTTTTTTTGGGGGGAAGCTTGCCAGCTCTTTTGCTCACGTGAGACTGGGTTCTTGCTGCTTCAGGAATGAGGGATCTCTGATTTATTCATCAGGGATACTCTCACATTCTGTTCGAGCGAAAGCAACCTCCAGCTCTGTCGACCATCAAGGGATTGAAGAGCCAGGGTCTGAATTCAACGACCCATCGTCTGCCCACTTCCACTGCGGGATGTCAGTGACGAGAAATGTCTTCAGAGTCAAGCCAAGTTGATCCAACTTGAGGCAAATACTGATTACTGTGATCATCATTCACAGCGTAGTCTCTAACACACTGATCTGACTGTCCATCAGGGACAACATCACGAGAGTTATCTTTCCTCAGGATCTGCATGTGTTTCCATGTTAACAGAGTGAGGGTACATTTGGAAGAGACTTTTTTTCACTGGCTTCTTGTCCCTTGCCCCCTTCAGAGGTCAGCTAGGGATGGCTAGCGGGAGGAGACTCTCCGTGCCGTCTCGCACCATGATTCCTACCAGAACACACATCGTATTTCACCTGCATTCCACTATGGATGATAAGGAACACTTATAACAAAATCTTGCAGCCAAGTCGGGGTCTGAGAGTGTTGAAGTCTGTGAACGGACATGTTGAAATGTTACCCGTTTCGCGGACTTCAGACTGTCTGGCCAAACCTGGAGCATCAGGACTTTGCGTGGGCTCTGTCGAATTCTCTCTTCTCGTGAAGAGTCGAACTTGAATGCTGAGTCGTTTCGAATTCTACTCATTGATGAAATCATCAAAAAAATCCACAGGGAGGAAAGGGCACTCTCCTCTCTCTCTCTTCACTGGTGGGACACTTCCATAATCCACTGGTCCTGAAGTGGGTGAGGAAGTTTCCTGACAAGGATAGATAAATCCTCACTGAGGGTGGAGAAGGACATGCAGCAGAGAAACTCTGTCCACTTAGCTGTATGCCATTCAGTCAGTGATAACACTTTTAGAAAAAATTTCATTTCCAAAGCCTTCGTATCTAATGAAAGAAATCCACAATAGAACTAATTTCAGCGAGAGAGCTAAATGAATATGCTGGTTTTTGTGCACGTACATTTCAGCTACATATCAAAAACCATGCAGTTAGAGTTTTACTTTGTGACAAAAATTAGCGTGGACATGCGCGTAAAACCGCACAAGACGTATTGACTGCTTACTTTAGTGCGTTATGATAGTTTGTAAACCGGGATCGGGAGTTAGGAGGTGAACTGTATTGGCAACCACACAAGCAACTTTACTGTGGGGATATCAGCTGAATATGACAGAGAGACAGCCTCTTCCCCAGATAGAATAAGACTGAAGGAAATCATCATCGACATCCTCTTGAGAGAATTACAGCAGCCCGGAGACAGAGTGACAGGGGAAACCAGGAAAATCAACATCTGGAATTCGACAGCCCGACAAAAGGGAAGACGACGACACGGCTGTCAACCTAATGCTCGACGAAACGAAAGAAAATCTGGACAAACTTGCTACGAAAGATAGCATGACAGAACTCTGATCCGAAATGAACAGTCTGGCAAATGGACACGTCAGACAGCCGAGTGTTGATGTGGGAAAGCAACACGATTCCGCTTGGACAGGAACTCCTACAAAGCAAAAGACGTGACTTGGATTTCCCAGGGAGGCTAGGGCAATACAAAAAAAAAAAAAAAAAACGGAAGACAAGCTCCCTGAATATGATCAAAACGGCCATGAACACTACAACAGCCCTGGAACTACCGAGTATACAAAGTCACAGAAGGAAAAAGTGGAGCGGTAGAAATGTGCTCATAAAACGGTTTCGTGTGTTTGCCCAACCGGTAGGGGAAACTTTTTGATGATCACAACAATAGTAAGAAGAACAACAAACACGACGACGACGACGACAGCAACAAACAACAATGACAACAACAACAACAGTAGCAAACAACAACAACAAAAACAACAACAATCATCATCATCATCATCATCATTATCATCATCGTCATCATTATCATATCATTCTCATCTCTCCTCCTCCTCTTCAACTTCCTCTTCTCTTCTTCTTCTTTCATTCAAATTTTACTGATATTACTACTACTACTACTAATACTACTACTACTATACTACTAATGCTGCTGCTGTTGCTGCGGCTGCTGCTGCTGTTACTACTACTACTACTACTACTTGTCACGGTCACTAAGCCGGACGGCTCTACCGCCCCCTACCCACGCCTATCACACACTAGGTCAGACAACACCGAGCACACTAACACAGCCTTACAATCAGGCACACTTCTTTATTTATACACACACTGAGGGTGAAGGAAGGCCTGGCGCAGCACCCCTCACGTGGGCACCTGAACAAGGTGGTCCTTCCCTCCGGGGAAAAGAGGAGACAGTGCCTGGAGAACTGCCTCACAGACGGCCTGGGTGGACTTCACCTCCCGGAAGAGCACCAGGCACAGCAGGAGGAGAACTGCCTCACAGACGGCTTGGGTGGACTTCACCTCCTGGAGGGCACAGGCAGCAGGAGGAGAAACTGCCTCACAGACGGCTGGGTGGACTTCACCTCCCGGAAGAGCCACAGATAGCAGGAGGGAGAACTGCCTCACAGGACGGCCTGGGTGGACCCCCCTTCCTGGAAGAGCAGCAGGTAACGGGAAGCCGCCAGTTACCTGCCAGCAGTGGCAGCAGGCTGCGGTGGTCTGGCCCAGCCTCGGATGGAAAACAGGATACCTGCTGAAAACAACTGGACAGGACAGACGATCAACCACACCAGTTCTGTAACTGGCTGAAAGTGGCTGCCAACAAGGACGACACAGAAACTCGGCACAGGCCAAGGGCACCACCAACCCGACGAGGACCTGGCCCCAAAAATCACTCGAAGTCACTCACTCAGCAGAACTAACGGCGCTCCCGCCGTAACTACAAGGAGCACGTCCACTCCGACGAACACCAGGGACTGAAGTGAAGCTACCCCAACGCATTCCGGCCCTGGTCGGAATCAAGTGAGCTCCACTCATAACATAACGCAACCATTGGTCAGAACACTGTATCCCTCCGCAGAGCTCACACACCCGACCGACGGACTAGTTGTTGCTCGTGCAACACATCACGACAATTTACAACACAACAACAGCAGCCGATATCCTGCCCCGGTCTCTTGTACGGAAACCAAAGCAACAAAGGGTAAACAGTCGGAAACGAAAACCAATTTCCTCCTACCACTCCCTCAATAGATGAAGACTGGAAGGCAAAAATACTATATGTCCTACTTCCCCTAGTGCCTCCCTACCTAGCCTTACCTTCCTACCTAACCCCGAGGACCTTATCCTAACTCCCACCTAAACTAAAACCCAGCCCTACACACGCACACACACACACACGCGCACACACACGCGCGCGCGCGCGCGCGCACGCACGCACGCACGCACGCACACACACGCGCACACGCTCTCTATTCCTGAGCTACCATTCTAAACACATGGACGAGCTGGTTCAGTACCGCCGATCGGTGACACTACTACTACTACTTTACTACTACTACTACTACTACTACTACTACTACTACTACTACTGATAATAGAACAAAATAATAATCTGAAGGTAGTTTTTTTTTCTACTACTACTATTACGACTACTGCTTCTGCTACTACTGCTGCTGCTGCTGCTGCTACTACTACTACTACTACTACTTCTATTCTTCCTATGGCTATACTCCTTGTACTTACGATAACAACAACAATAAAGAACAAGGCAAATAACAATCATCATCACATCATCTCACCATCATCATCATCATCATCATCTTCTTCATCATCATCATCATCATCATCACACCATCATCATCATCATCGCCATCATCATCATCATGCCGGAGGTTGAAGTTTAATGGAGATTATTTCGAGGATGCTGTTTGGTAGAGGTATACATATGCCAACCCATCACAGCATTTCGAAATACTTCCATTGAACCCCTCCCTTCCGAGATTGTTCTAGGGGATCATCCGTACCTGAAGTCTGCGGCATCATCATCATCATCATCATCATCATCATCATCATCATCGCCATCATCATCATCATGCCGGAGGTTGAAGTTTAATGGAGATTATTTCGAGGATGCTGTTTGGTAGAGGTATACATATGCCCACCCATCAGCATTTCGAAATACTTCCATTGAACCTCCCCCTTCCGAGATTGTTCTAGGGGATCATCCGTACCTGAAGTCTGCGGCGCGCGCGTGGTTTCGTCTTCCACATGTATACCTCTACCAACAGCATCCTCGAAATAATCTCCATTAAACTTCAACTTCCAGGTAGGTCTCGTTTAATTTTCAAATTACATATGGAATTTTTTATTTCATTTTTGGGTTGTGATGTACTGTCTGTAGACTGAGCGGGTGCACAGTAAGATTTCTGTTGGATTTTCTCCCCTTTTCCACCAGTGTGCTTTAGTTTTCTACGTGGTGACACTCAACTAAACAGACAAACCGTCACAGCGGAAGGCAGCACAAACACCCCGGTCAGGAATGTGAGAATGTCAAGCTGTATCCTGAGCGAAAAAGGACCAGCACAACATGCTGTTTATTGACAAGAGTAGTTACCGTATGGACAAGATGGGCTGCTTACCTCTTCTGCCCTACTTCGTTTCCTCTTTCAGCCACTTTTGATCCTCACACAACATGGTAGTTCAAGTTGTACCCGTCAAATAGTACGTCCTGCTGGGAACCCAACTATAGACAGATCTATTTTCTTTTTAAAAAAAAAAACTAATCGATGCGCAAAGAAGCCAACTGTTTGATACGCAGAAGAAGCCACCTGTTTGATGCGCAAAAGAAGCCACCTGTTTGATGCGCAGAAGAAGAGCCAATTGTTTGATACGCAGAAGAGAAGCCACCTGTTTGATGCGCAAAAGAAGCCACCTGTTTCATGCTCAAAAGAAGCCAACCGTTTGATGCGCAAAAGAAGCCACCGTGTTTCATGTTCAAAAGAAGCCACCTGTTTGATGCGCGCAAAAGAAGCCACCTGTTTGATGCGCAAAAGAAGCCACCTGTTTGACGCACACACAAAAAGAAGCTACACTGTTTTATGCGCGCAAAGAAGCCAACGGTTTGATGCGCAAAAAGAAGCCACCTGTTAGATGTGCAAAAAGAGGCCCACTGGGGGACGGGGGGGGGGGGGGGGGGGGGGAGTGAGGCGTGTGTGTGTGTGTGTGGTGTGTGTGTGTGACGGAATGTCATCCAGTGGTGGAATAGATAAAGTGCTCACAGGACGTCTGGGGGCCCGTGATCAGCTGACTGTCAGTGCCAGTCCTTGGCCTCAGCTGACACAGTTCCCACAGACACACGTGATCAGCCGGCTGTCAAATGCCAGTCCTTTGCTTCAGTTGACACAATTCCCACAGACACACGAGGTCAGTCAGGCTGACGGGTAGCACTCATCAGCCCACCATAGCTACTGAGTGGAGTTTACTTCAGCTTCAGCCCAGTGGTCAGTGTGTCTCACGGTCTGTCGTTTAGTGTTGGGTCAGCAGATTTGCCTTGAGACGCAGGGTATGCCCAAAGAGCCAATGAGGATGGTTCTGGTGCCAGAGACAGGGCGGAGGGAACATCTGGTGAGGTCGTTCAAGTGGAACTTGGTATGAACTATGGAGGGCTATTTCTTTGATGATATGCAGCAAAACGTCTTTGAAGTCATGTCCAGGTGTGACTGCTTTTATTTTGTGACAAAGGCAGACGATGACTGGTTTGAAAGACACTGCCTCTGGACAGCCTGTCGTACATGGTTGAAGGGGGGGGGGGGGGGGGGGGGGTTATACTCCTTAACATCTGACAAGACAACTGAACAACCCGTTTACAATCTAAATCTCAGTTTATTGGCTGAAAGAGAAGTTAAAAGCTTATAAACGCACAGTTGTCGTGGCTCCTGCGTTAAAGAATAGATTTGATATGTTTTACCGAATTCACACCGCAGATTGATTTGAATTTGGTGTTAACACCAAAATGAGAGGTCAAAGCACACTTGCTGCTGTGTGCTATATATAAACTGAGCTTTTTTTTTCACCCAAACGAGCAGAAGCAGCACGTAAACCCCCGGTGAAACCTAAGGCACAGAGTGAAAAAACACATTGCAGTAGATACTGGTCTATTTTTTCCTTACATAAAGTCCGGCCTGACACAAGGTGATGGATCGCTATGGTGTTTTGCTCATAAACAAAATAAAACTACACATGAAGGGGGATGTGTGTGTGGGGGGGGGGGGGGGGGGGAGAGAAAATAAAGGAAGAAAACGGACATAAGAGAAAGGTCAAGAGCGGAATTCGGGGATATATGTGAAGGGAAGGTCCAGGTGAACAGGTCAGCTCAAGGGTAGAAACTTGAATACCACCTTCCTCACAAACGACGGGGACACGATAGTTTTGCAGCACGTAAGTAACCTATAATGTGACGCGAGGAATTATCTCAACACATCATTTCTATCGCATGCGCCAAAAACTCACACAAGTTGTCAGAATATATCTAGAATCCTCAAATTCCAGCGACTGTGGTCCAGGAAAGTTGAAGTGATGTGCTTTTCACAAACGTCCGTAATGAATAAAAACGAGGAAAAATGTTCTCGAGAATAAGGCACTTTTTTTTTCTCCTAATTGTATGAATGATGTACATTTTGATTGTTTAGGCTCCAGCGATGTCAGTTTGTGCAGGTGGGAGATTCTTTTTGGGGACACTGAAATTGCCACCACCAGTCTCACAGACTGACTGCAAACACAACAGACATTCTGAAAAACTCCTGCGCAGGCTTCCCCAAGCAAAGGGGAACTACCTGCTTCCCCTCCAGGACACCTTGCTTGGGATGTCTGTGCTGCAGCTCCGCTCGACTAAAAGAAAACCTTGCCTGTTCAGGCTTCATGTTTAGAACTACGCATCGCTGGTACAACAAAACGAGTTCTTTGTCTGTCTCTCTGTCTGCCTCTCTCTCTCTCTCTCCCTCTCTCTCTCTCTCTCTCTCTCTCTCACACACACACACACACACACACACACACACACCACACACACAAGCAAGCACGCACGCACGCACGCACTCACTCACACACACACACACACACACACACACACACACACACACACACACACTCGCACACACATAGATACGCGCACGCGCGCGCATTAAGTCTTCATACAGCAACTCTATAAAGGTGACAATCCAGTGCTCAGGCGCTCCTTTGAAAAACCAAAATCCTATTTCACTCCACCAAACCAGATCTTGATCGCTCCATCAATGGAATTGTTTCCACAGCTTACTGAATAGTTGCGCTTCACGTCCTCACAGCAAAACTTTTAGGGACAAGTTCACAGCTTAAAACAGACCCTTTTTTTTTTTTTTTTTTTTTTAAGGTAAGGACAGTTCAGAGACGTCACTGTCATGTTTGGTCAGCTCTACATCGCGTAACACCTCTTCCGTGAAAAAGAGTCAAAAAGGAAAATAACCACATTCACGCTTCTTCAGCGAGATACGTTTTCCACTGGGACCCCTAGATAGCTGTAGCCCCATTGAGCGGCTTCCTGTGGCTAGTGCAATGAGAGATTGAGAGAGAGAGGAGAGAGAGAGAGAGAGACAGGACAGACAGACAGACAGAACAGTACAGACAGAGAGGAGATTTCAGTTTGGGGCAGCACACATTAGTCGCTTCACCCAGGCTGTACATCAAGCATGTTAAGGCAACCAGGTTTTTGCTGGTCAAGGCGAAAGAATGAATGAATCGACTTCCAGTTGTCGTTTCTGATTTCAAGAACATGTGAAGAAAAGCTTCTTTCTGTGTCCCCCCCCCCCCCACCTCGTGTTTGAAGTAATGTTGATGATGATGCAGGCGCTCAACTGATGGAAAACGAGGATGGGCTTTATCAAACCCAAGCCGAAATGGTCCACAGATCTTTGAAGGGCTCCTCATCCACCTCGGATGGCACCCAGGGGGGAGGGCTCTACAGAGGATGGGCCCAACTCTCTGGACACAGTCAAATGACACGTTCGTGACCTCTTGTAATGTGTTTGTTTGCGTGTTGTTTGTTTTGTGTGTTTGTTTGTTTGTTTGCTTAGATTTAGGAGCCTGGGAAGTGCTGTGGTGTTACATCAGTCGACCCCTAATCACGTGGTAAGTGTCGGTTCATGGTCAGTTATAGTCATTTCAGAACAACAACAACAACAACAACAAACAACACAGCAACAACAAACAAAAACACAAAAACAAAAACAAACAAAATCAATCCAGACTATCTTGTTTGGTTGGAGATTGTTACTGGTGGGATTGGGACAGTATTTTTTAACATGCTTTCAACGAAAGCGTCAAAGTGAATTCCTGCTCCTCTCGATCATGTTATTTCTCCTCTCCATCATCTCGGCTTCCGATAAACCAGCTGAAAAAAAGCCAGACATAGTACATTTTACTTCCTGGTAGCGTCAAGTGCAGGCTGTTTGTTTTCTTGGTGATGCTGAATTCAAGCAGACCCATTTTCTGAACACAGAGCCCTGTTTGTTTCCATGATGACGTCAACTTTAGGCAGATCTTCTACTGCGCACAGCTCACCGTCTGTTGTCCTGGTGACGTCAGATACAAGCAGAGCGACCACTGCGCACAGAGTGCTGTTTATTGTGCTAGTGATGTCATGTTCAGGAAAGAACAAGGACCTAGAGCATCATTTTCGAGGGGTGACGTGAAATAGAGGCATTTATTTTCCTGGGTGACGTCATGTTCAGGAAGAACAAGGACCTAGAACATTTGTCTTCGAGGTTGACGTGAGATAGAAGCTTTTCGTTTTCTCGGTGACGTCATGTTCACGAAGAACAAGGACCTAGAACATTGTCTTCGAGGTGACTTGAGATAGAGGTATTTGTTTTCCTGGTGACGTCAAATACGGGGACATCGACAGCTGCCCATGAAGCTCTCTCTATCTCTCTCTCTCTCTCTCTCTCTAGAGCGACCGTTTTTCAGCATACAAATCTACATTCACACAGGAAAATATTTGTCAGTTATCACAATTAATAAAATTTCGGTATGCTCCTTCAAGATGAGATTTCGTTTGGGATTATGCGGTTTTAAACATTGATAACAGATATGACGAACAACCCAAAAACGTCCATTTTGTAAAAATAAAAACAAACACGAATTCCATTTCTTGTTTTGAATGTCTAAAGTGCATCCAAATGGTGATACTTTAGCTTATTTGAAGCAACCTGAAAACATGATGACCCTTAGAAAGTTGACAATGTATATCTTTTATGCACTGAAATCTAGACATGAACTATGAAACGGAATCTAGAATATGAATATGTGTTGTAACTGGTTTTCAAAACGCAAGTGAAAATATGTTTGTATATCTTGATTTGTTTTCCTGAATTATTCCCTTTTGTAATCGTTGGCCTGTGTGTTTCTGCAAAGAATTATGTCCTTGTTGCTGAGACCCGTACTTATTTTCATTTTATTCTCAGCAAAAGTGTACCCATGGTATACAGGTCGTTGGCCTTACGATTTAAAAAATTTCAGAGTTCAGAGTTCAGAGAGAGTTCTCTCTGTGTCTCAGTCTCTATCTCTCTGTTTCTCTATCTCTCTCTCTCTCTCTCTCTCTCCTCTCTCTCTCTCTCTCTCTCTCTCTCTCTCTCTCACACACACACACACACACAACACACACACACACACACACACACACACACACACACACACGCTGTGAGAAAATTCTATATTCCCTGCGCATGCCCAGCCAAGTTGATGTAACACCTCTATGTCCCTCTGAGTAAGGCCTGGTAAATATTTGATGCATCATCATTTTTGTCGTGTTGTTGGTTGTGGCATCAGTTATCGGATCAGTGGAGCACCTTAAGGCGGTGACTTTTTTTTCCTTTGTTTCTACCCAAGGCCGAAATCCACCTCTTCATTTTTAGTGCTTCACGCTGTCCTCTCTTCTGAAAAAAAAAAAAAAGAAAAAGAAAAAAAAGCAAGAAAAAAGAGCGGAAAAAAAAAAAAACTATTCACACTACCAGCGGTTCTTTTTTTTTTTTTTTTTTTTTTTTTTTGACCCAACCAGTCTCTTTTTTTTTCATTCCAGACTCACACTCCATGCAATGTCTGTACATTTTCCAAGGATGGATATTCACTGATGAAGTTAACGTTTCGTCGTTTGATACATGGCGTTGGGTTGTCTTCATGTTCTGGTGTGTGGTGCGCCGACTCATTCCAACTCTGATATCAATCATACATGTATAACCTGACGAGGAGAAAGAGAAAGACATGCACCCTGACATTGGCCATCACACCTTACCCACCCACCCGATCACCACATTCTCACCTTGCTCCTCTCTCACTCTCCCCTGTTTATCTCTGTCATTTCTTTGTGTATAACATATAAAGATTGCCCAGCGTGTACGGCATCTTCATCAAAATGATCTACACAATCCGTAATTCTGCAAAGGTGACCATCTCTTATATATATGAACAAAAAAAAAGAATGAACGCACGAAAGAACAAGTAAAACAATGAATAAAAAAAATGAGCGAATAGATGTGTGTGTGTGTGTGGTGTGTGTGTGTGTGTGTGGTGTGTGTGCGTGTGTGTGTGTGTGTTGTGTTCAGGCCAGGTATGTGTGCATTTCAGCGTGGCATGGAAGTGTCGGATGTGACATAATATATATACGCAAATTATTGACCGCTCTTTCCTATGAAAACAATACCATATATAAGGTAGACAAAAATATTTATAAATGATTAAGAAGTCAGATATCTGTGAGTAGGTGTGGAAATATATTTTTTCCTCACTCTATTGTGTTGGTTGAAAATAATTTGGAGCCTTTGTTTTCCGGCTACTACTTATATGCACATCTTACCCAAAAGTGGTGATGTGATTAACAAAAATGGAATCAGTTTGTTTAAGCTCTTTCCTGAACAACGCCAAATAGGACATCCTAACTGACATTTTCACTTGCTTTCCAGTTGTATGCAGTGAAAATGCTTCTGGTATTTTGACAAAATTGGTTCCACCATTGGGCAGTTGAAAAAGGAAATATTCGACGAAATCAATGTTCATCAGTACATGTCATCATTTCCAGTGTAATTCGGTTATGGTTTCGTTACTTTCATTTTTTTTAGAATAATGTTTGTGGGGTAGTGTTACGATTAATTTTCCCATTGTAGTTCGTGCAGACGCAACGTCTTTGATACATTTCTTCGGCAATATCCAAGAGTCTTTATTATAATCATGGTTGAATTGGATCTTTGCCAAGCACGTACCTCAATGGAGTCTCTAAAACGGTTCTCGTCATTAAACTGGACCGTAAATTTCTTTATTTCCTGGTGGTTTTGTATATATATTCAAAAACCTGTTTGGTTTGTCTGGTTCAATACCCAAGTAGAGTTTGTCTAAATGAGGATTCCAATTTTCAGTTCTCGGTACGATGCTTCACGAATGCAATATCTTTATCTAATCAGGTTTGAAAAAAACAGCAAACAAGGGTTGTACCTTGGTGTTTGTTTAAACGATAGGAAACAGGCATTTTGATTATGAAAAAAAATACTAGTATTACAGTCTTCCATTTTCATTTTGATTTAGGGTCCAGATATTCTACGTCTTGCCAAAAAACATTTCTATTTCCATAATGTGGGAAGTGTTTGTCGATCATCGCAGTTCACCAAAACACGTTCTGTACACTGCATTTAGTTTCAAATGCCATTCTGTGTGATGTCCCTGTGGCTCTGTCGAAGCTGAAGGCTTTTCCAGGCCAGTTGCAAGAGCAAAACTCTGGAATTATACAAATTGAACATTCAGTCTCCTCTTACAATCGCTCTCTATCGTTGTCTTTTTACCT
>JADBJO010026678.1:0-22234 GCA_016801955.1 Conus betulinus | reverse complement strand
CTCTGCGACACTAAGCTGATTATTGTGTTAGTACCAGGCAATAGTAGGTGGTGAATGCAGGTCAGGGAAAGGGGTGTTTTTCTGCAGGCTGCTCCCCACCAGCCAGCTAACCGTGCTGTACTCGGCGAACTGAATGTCATCTGTGTAAAGCCGGTCTGGCAACAATGTGTTCGGCATTGCTGAGCGGCCATTACAAGTGGGGCTGTTAGTTTGATAATTAGTGGTTGTCATGAAAAATGTAATATCTGTGCTCTCTTGAGATGACTGAATAGGCGAATTCCCGACAATTCTTTAATACCAAACTCGACTAGGTTTATTTTTCTGTAGATAATGTAGATACGGCATGAAAGCTTGTACACAAGTGGTCAGGCGATATTCAAACAATGACAACACACACACAATTGTGCAAAAATGACGTCATCACTTTTTAAAATCATAACTGGCGTAGTTCAGCTCTTTCACAAAACAAAAAAGTCTTTCACAGCTTGTTCATTTCCAGAAAATGTTAAAAAACACTGATTGAAACTGCTTGCTTGTGTAGTCCTTCTAGACCACTGAAATCTCCTGCAGTTGACAATTGCACCTTCCTCAAACATCTCATCTTCTTTTACGATTCTTGACGCGCAAGATATTGTATTCTCCCCTAAAAGCAAACCCTATGCATGATGCCCAACGATGAAAAAAAGAAAAGGCTGTACAAACAGCATTCGCCTACATATGTGCCTGCCACTCAACCTGGACTGGAAAAAACTGGATACACTACAAGACTCAGAGTGATTCAGCATTTCATGATTTTTTTTTTTTAAAGCAGGGTTTTTTGTGTTTTTCTTAGACGTTCGTTGTCCCTGCCTCAGAAAATCAGGTGATTTTCTCAAAAAATTTTCAGATCTGAGGAGAGTTCTACAGCCTGAAGCAAAACTCAAGTTATTTAAAAAGTACTACAACAAACAAAGGACGAAGTTTAACCACCATGTTTCTGACACGGCTTTACAGTGACTTACTCTGGAAGTTGCTCAGAAGACGAAGCGCTGTGTGCTGACAGCGCACCACTAGCAGCTCCCGACTGGACGGCACTGCTCTCACCATTCTGCTCGAAGAACGCGTTCAACGCATGCTGCAAAAATCAATACGCCCATTGGCCTACTGAAACCACTTAATTGACTGATGCATGTAAAGCATCAAATCTATGAAAAACATCAAACTGAACAACCTCAGAAGTAAAAGCATGTTGGATTGGTTATATATTCATAAAACGAGGGAAAACTTCACCCGCACAGAGAATGTATACACTAGAGATATTCAATTCAGTGTCAGACTCTAAGCAAAGTGTCTTCCTTCCCAAAACCACTGGGGATTTAGTGTTACCATCATATACAGCTAAACACACAGGGCTTTTAAAGGATTGTCATTACTTCCAAAAAAAAAGCTCCATCACAAATTAACAAAAGAAAAAAACACAACAAAGACAGTATCTACAAACTGACATTATCCATCATGAATACAAACAAGGGAATGAAACAACAAAGGTAGAATCTACAAAACACACATCGATTTATACCACGGTAGCAAAACTAGTGACATCCTTAGGGTGGGCAAGACTGTGCCCCGCTGAGGGGGCCAGCCATTCTACTTCATCCCCTTCATTCCCCAAATTTGGGGACCGGAATAGCTCAGCTGGTAGAGAGCCGGACTCGTAATCCAAGGGTTGCAGGTTTGAATCTCCAACGGGCCCTTTAGGTACAGAGGGATTTTTTCTCTCAGAGTTAACATTGGTTCTGACTCCACTTCCCATACAGTCCTTCGAATGAGACTATAAACCGAGATTCTGTGTGTGAATGCACGCATAACATCTTGCACACAGGTAAAATCCCATCACCAACTTTCAGAAGAGAAGGCTAGTTTGGCCGTTGGTATGGATGACATGTTACACATAGCATGCACCTTCCCCGAAGATGGAGTATGGCTGCCTTAATGGAGGGATAAAAAAATGGTCATGCACACAAAAAACTCCATTCCCTTTGTTGGGCAGATGGGATTAATACTTGCCTGTCTATACAGGGAGTGTCCGCAGAAGTATCAGCCTGTGTACGCAGAAGAAGATGAAGAAGATTCCCCCAAACCATCCCCTCACCACCACCCATTCCCTCCCTTCCTGCCAAACTCCCTTTCTCATTAAAAATATACAAATAATTTAATAAAAATTAAAGTTTTTGTTTAAAAGGTTACATGAAATACCACCTGGACAAGAAGACACTGCAGAATGGATAGCTGGTGGACACTGCTTGCCAGATGAAAAAAAAAAAAAAAAAAGCTGGGATGCTGGCAACTATGACCAGAGAAAAAAAGTGTCTAGGATAAAGACAGGTGAATGGGCCACGATGGCAAACAACACTTGGCATCAGCAAAGATAGAACCCCCTACTCTGGACAAAGAAAAAAAAGGAAGAAAAGGTAGAGTCACAGAAATCAACATTAAAGTTGATTACTAGCACAGAACTTGTAGAAGACCGGGATATGATCTCAACTGAAAGAGCCCTGGAGACCAGACGTCATGGAAAATTGTTTAGCGTCATGTTCTCCAGACTGGGAGGTCGTAGGTCAACAACCATAAGAGCCTTTTATTTGTGTGATTTTTCTGCCATGATCAGCTCCTACCCAGTGCTGAGTTTGCTATGGGCTCATCTGAGAAGACTGGGACCACACGGTTAAGTGTCATCTATGTAACGGATGCGTCTCTAACAGTATTGTACAAATTTCTGGACCAACATTGCAGGTGCCTGCATGTCTCGGGCCAATTTGACACTGAAATATATTATTAAAGTCTGTCTTGCAGTCTCAGACCAGAGAGGAAATCTGTAGCAACATCTTCATCATCATTTATCATCATTAATCATCATTTAAAAGAAATGTCTCTATTCTGCGTCCCTTCATGCCCTGCTCTAATGGTGACCTGTTTCGATTTTCTCTCCCTGTGTACGCTGCTGGTGAGGTTTTGTCAGGTTCACTTTTTCTGGCAAATTCATGGGGACTGTCACTGGACAGATGTGACAGCATCCTCAAGAAGGAGAACTCACCCTAGCTGGTTCTGCCATTAAGCAATCAGTGTTGTCAGAAGAAGGTTTTAGTAGGTGATGTCCTGCTGCATATGTTGGATCAGAACAGGCACCATTGAACACCACCAAAGTGACTCGGCAGCAGTGCAGTGTCTTCTCTGGCAGGTTGCCTCATGATGATTCGACATCGACTGCTCCCTGTGAATTGCTGCTGACAGGGCTGTGGTTGAAAGGGCCAGGCTGTTGCCATGGAAGGAGAGATGGAATGAGCGGAGATGGCACGGACGATGAGACTGCAAAAAAAAAATTGCACTCCACTTAAAAATAGAGCATTTCTGTGCCTATTCTAGATGCCATGCGGGATCCATTACACTATCAATTCTGAATTCATTCTGGTCTATTTTGTCTTCACAACAATACACACTGGTTATCTGACCACGACTATCAGTCAGTTGTACTGACCAAACAGTATGCAACATCATGTAACCTTTCATTTTCTAAATATGTCATAATACAGATGAGATTACTTACATCAAGGTTCCACTGTCGATCCTGCAAGAAGAACATGGCCAGGGCACTGTCAGTGCCGGTCACTTCAGCAAATCGCTGACATCGTTTCTCACATTCTGCTGCTGAAGGGAGATCCAGATCCTCAACCTGACAGTCACTGTCATCAGACGACATCTTCTGCTGCCGGGGCGGCCTCTTATTTCATCGTCTTCTGAAAATGATCACAAATGATGATTCCGATTATGTGAAAATATATTTATTGTTGATCACAATCATTACTTTCTTTCATTTTGCACAAGTTTACTGTTATCATTTTCAGTGATTCAGTGAATGAGAGCTTGTAAAATTACATGCATTTGATTGTACTTGTGGCTGTATGTGCACATATCACTTATATTTGTGTAGTCTGGTGGTGGTGGTGGTAGTGTGTATGTGTGTGTGTGTGTGTGTGTATGTATGTGTGTGTGTGTGTGTGTGTGTGTGTGTGCATGTGTGTGTTCATGTCAAGATGTGTATGCATGTGTGTGTGCATGTGCATGTGTGTGTGTGTGTGTGTGTGTACGGGCATGTTTAAGTGATGTGTGCATGTGCATGTGTCACTGTGTGAATGTGTGTCACTTTACAACATAAATTTTACATTGAATCGTGACTGCAAGAGAGCAAGAGTATGTCTGAGTAAATGTGCGTGCATGGCTGCCAATGGATTGAAGTGGCCAAGCCTGAAAACGGATTCTGAAAATTTTCCAGGCCAGACGTTACTCTTAAATTTTTTTTTTTTTTTTTCTGGTCCAAAAGCACATGTAAGAACACATAAGAATGGGTGAGGGCAGTGGCAGGGGAACGAAGGTGTGTGTGTGTGTGTGTGTGTGTGTGTGTGTGTGTGTGTGTGAGAAGGGGGGAGGGGGGGCTGAGAGAAGGAGGGTTGGGAGAAGGATGGTGGGGGTGGGAGTTTCACTTGCTTCCAAATTACTTCAAAAGTAAAGGGGAGGGGCGAGGAAGAGGTGGGGGTTGGAACTGCTTTCATGATGTGACCGACTGGTAATCCAAGACGCCCAAAAAGAGCAAAGTGTTGCATAAAGGAAATTTGCAGAGAAACTAAACTGTCCATTTCCAAACACCAACTGGCAGAATAAATACCAAAAAACATTCCCACCCTTGATTATAAAATCTGATGTTCTAAGCATGTTGCCTCTGTCTTCCTGTTCTTGTAATCACTAAAAATAATTGTACTCTTCTGGCAAATTCAGAATACTTACTAAAAATCTGCACTGTACCTTTGTCTGTCTCAAATACCTGGAAATCAATTAGAGTTTTTTACTTTCATTTTGGAACACTAAAGTACGAAGGCGGCAAAACTGACACAGTAAAACCGAAACCGGGCAAACGTATCTGATATATTTAACTGCCAAAGAAACTACTTCAGGTTACCGTTAAATCAAAGAAACAGATCGCTTACAGACAAATGAAGAACTTCATAACTTTCTACGTTAAAAAAATTCATAACCCCATCACCGCCCACCTCACCTTCTGCCGCACTTTCTGTAGATAATTTACTTGTCAGTGATGTCCCTTTCATCGGCAAAAAGACACAATGAAATTGTCTATTAAGTGTCACCTGATCTTAAAAACAGCACCATCACCTTACAATTTGAAATCTGAGTACATCCACAAATCTTAGCATGTTTGATTCTGATGATTAATTGACAATCATTAAGAATGCCCCAGGCAACTTGCAAATCTTTTTTAAGACCTGTGAAAGATGGGGCATGGCCGAGAGGTTTAGGCTTGATCCATTTCCTATACTGCCACCACTAAGATTGGTTGCTGATCTGCTATATGTCTCTCTCTCTCTCTCTCTCTCTCTCTCTCTCTCTCTCTCTCTCTCTCTCTCTCTCTCTCTCTTTGTTCATTCATTTGTTTGTTAATTTTGTTTATCTTTACTGTATGTCAGTCATCTATGAACTGTATCTCTATACATACCTTCGTTTGTTATGTCAGTTATCTATAAACTGTATCTCTCCTTCACCACATCATGGCATCTTTCAGTTATGTCCCTTCCCTCCCCTCTTTCCACCCCTCCCTCTTTACTTCTTATTTTTAACGTAATTTATCGTGTTAAGTTTAACTGATAAAAATTAAAGTTAAAAGATTATCTGGGCTCTTATCATGTGATGGTCACATGACAAGGGGGAACTTTCCAATGTTATTTTGTCATATTCGTTGGATTTGGTGGATGTTCGCAAGCAGTTCACTGTACCAAGTGCAATGTCACCAGGGCAAGTCAAGACAGAGGAAATTCATATAACCACAGTTAAAAAAAAAAGTTAATTACATTCAGTTAATTCCTCAGAGGCAGTGCACCTACGCCGCTCATTCCGACAACCCATCCACAGCCACAGCCCGATCGGCCCCGCTGCAGCCCTGGCACCGGCAATCCACAGGGAGCAGTCAATGTCAAGTCGTCAAGAGGCAACCCACAGGAGGAGACACTGCACTGCTGCCGAGTCACTTCGGTGTTGTGTTCAGTGGCGCCTGTTCTGATCTAACATAAGGAGGACACCACCTGCTAAGCCCCCTACTGACGACAATAATTGCTAAGCCGCGGAGCCGGCGTGAGTGAGCTCTCCCTCCGGAGGGCGCCACCACGTCCGTCCAACGACAGCCCCCATGGACCTGCCGATACCGGTGACCCCGACGGAACCAAACCAAGACCACAGATGTGGAGAGAGGACATCGAAATTGAGGTCACCATGAGAGCAGGGCATGAAGGGCCACAGAATTTGAGACTTTTTTTTTTTTTTTTTTTTTTTTTTTGCTGATCGATGAGAATGAAGATGATTAAGATGATGCTACGGATTTCCATTTTGGTCTGAGACTACATGACAGGGCTGTACTCTACACTTCCTTTCATAATATATCCCGGCATCAACCAGGCCTGAGAGATACATGCACCTGCAATGTTGGTCAGGAAATTGAGCAACACTCTCAGAAACGCATCCATTAAGTGGATGAAACTCGACTGTGTGGTCCCAGTCTTCTCAACTGAGTCCGCAGCAAACTCAACCTGGGGTAGAGCCAGTTGGGGCAGAAAAAAAACCACATGACTCTGATGGGATTCGAACCCACGACCTCCCAGCCGGGTTTTCAGGCATGACGCTGACAGTTTGACGTGGGTTGAAATAATGACAGTGAATGATCAGGTTTTCTTTTTGTCCAAAACAAAATGATGGGGGGAGGTCTGTTCTGTCAATACTCAAGCAAAAGAAAAACATTTCAGTTTCATTGTTTCAACGTTGACCGATCGCTGGGTCTTTCAGTCTGTTCTTCACCAACCTGCTCGTGCTGTGGAGGTCAGAGTACTACCGTTTTCCCTGAACTTTCAAATTCAGCCTGGGAGGTCAAAGTCACTTAGGAAAAAAGGGGTATGTTTGTGTTCACGTAAAAGAAAAAAAAAAAAAAAG
Source organism: Conus betulinus (assembly GCA_016801955.1). Lineage (NCBI taxonomy): Eukaryota > Metazoa > Mollusca > Gastropoda > Neogastropoda > Conidae > Conus > Conus betulinus. The sequence goes on along the minus strand of JADBJO010026678.1, from coordinate 15,211 downwards.
AAAAGAAAGAAAGAAAAAGAGAAAGAAAAACCTCATGCACACAACCATTTAAAAACGCACCGGAAATTTCGATAAAAATCTTTCCTCCATAAATCTTTAGATGGGGTTATAAGCTGATCGTCACTTTCACGTCATGTTACATTTAGTTCACACACCAGATCTGCTACTTTTAGAACGTTGTGTACTTTATACCTCCATTTTTCTGCATGCGGGTACTAGTATGACTGTCTCTGGGCTTTTTTCACCCTGTTATATCTTGTTGTTTCTAAGTAGCGTTACTCCCAAACCTCTGATTCCAGCTCACCCAGCCACAACTGCATCCAGGATGATTTTTTTCACAGTTGATTTGCCAGTAGTCCACATGGAGCAATCAGTATGAGGTTATCATGAGGCCACTCACCAGAAGAGATGCTGCACTGCTGAGGAGTGTGCACTGGCCCAGCATACTCCGGACACTGTCTACTAAACCCCTTAAATCCACAGCTGGAGTACGAAGTGCCAGTAGTCCATATGGAGCAATCAGTATTGGGTCATATTGAGACCACCCACCCAAGGATACACTGCTCGGTTGAAGAATGTCTCCTTTGGAGTCTGTACTGATCCAATGTACTCAAGACACTATCTTCGAAGCCCCTGAAAGTCTCAACAGGAGTGTGTAACCAGACAGCCCAGCTGCAAAGGCACATTTTGTTCTAACAGCGCATGCGGATGCTTGTGTTCTTCTCTGGGCGGGAGCGCCTAATAGACATCCAAAGGATTGGATGTGGATTGTGGCTTTAATGACAATACTTGCCAAGTTGCAGACTTTGTGTGTGTGTGTGTGTGTGTGTGTGTGTGTGTGTGTGTGTGTGTGTGTGTGTGTGTGTGTGTGTGTGTGACTTGACATGAATTCATCTTTGGTAATAGTATGCAGCATATTCGGAGAGGAGATTGAAATGTGTCATCACTACAACATGGCATGAAGGGTCACAGCATTTGACACATTTATGGAATGATTAATAAAGATGATGCATAAGAGCTCAGTGTTGGTCTGAGACAACATGACAATGGTAAATATGTACAGGCGGACCCTGCGGACATCGCCACATTAATGAAATGAAGGGATGAAGTAGCAGAAGTAAATAGAGAGGAAACAGAGGAAGTAAAGGGATTAGGTAAGGATGATGAAAAAGAAATTAATCATACAATAAAAGCAAGCAATATTAAAGCAAAAGGGGAAAACCTAATGCAACTGATTCACAGACAAGCTAGGTTCAGCAGCAAAATATCAACATACAAAGAGAGGAGAGAGAGAGAGAGAAAGAGTGTTCTGAAGTATTTACTCTCAATGAAATGTCAGAGATGGGAAGCCAAGGAGAGTTCTGACAGTTGCAGCAAATGACACCATATGTAGCAGGAAACTTGAGAGAAGCAGAGAAGAAGAGTGGCGGGGGCGGGAGGGGGCGGGAGGTCGGATGTTGTCTCATCATTCCTTCTTGATCACAGATCATGATTATGCTTATATATATATGTATATGTATATATATATATATATATATATATATATATATATATATATATATATATATATATATGTATATATACATATACATGAATATATATATATATATATATATATATATATATGTACGTGTGTGTGTGTGCTTCTAAGTGTGCGATGTTGAAAGAAGAAGGAAAGTAAACAGACATGGTATGATGAGGCAACTTGGTGAACATGTCGGAGCTATTAATGGAAACCTTGGTGCTTGAGGAAATCAATGTTGTTGGTAAATTTGTGATGAATTGTACAGTTAACAGTGTAAAGTGTTGGGTCAAGAAACGATCAAATAAAGTAGGCTAACTGTCAGGAAAAAAATATGTTCGGGAGGCAAAAGAAAAATGTAGATCGTTCTCTTCAATTAAGAAGAGAGAGAGAGAGAGAGAGAAGACAAGACAAGACAAGACAAAATTCTTTATTACGAGGATAATAGATAAGCACTAACGTGCTTTTTTACATCCAGTCTCGCCCTGAGTAGGGTCTACAACATGCAGTGAAATCAATTAATGTAAAAAGGAAAAAAAAAAAGCAAGCAAAGCGGTCATGTTGTAGTCGGTGGTCGAGTGGTGGTGGTTGTGGCTCATTCACTCAAGGGAACAATCAGGGACTAGAGTCTGATCGGTGTTTATTTACTACAATACACACAGCAGGGGAGCAAGCCATTTACGGCACTGTGTGTGGCCTCTCTGATGTCGTCGTGTCTACGCCAGGCTTTCGGGGCCCGGTTTCCGTTCGACAAAGCTTTTTTTTGTTCAGGCACGGAGCACGACTTCCGGTTTTGTGGCTATACGCACGCCGGTGTAAATTTACACTTGTACGCACCCTATAACACACACACCCTGCTTTTGAACGCAATGTCCCCATTGCTTCCAAATATATTCTTTTGCTAATGTTGAAATTAGTTTCCGACCCGAACGGGTTAACATTAACAATGAATGATAGAGAATTTACTCTGGGAGTAGACTAACAGTTAGCCTCATCTCCCAAGGTACAGTCAGTATTGTATGGAGAGCATCGACGGGATTTGTTATGGGTGAACAGGTAACTGATAACTCTTTGTGTGTGAGGTGATAGCAGAACTACTACCTTGAACAAGTCCATGTGGGGCTATCTAACTAAAGTAACCTTTACTTGCTTGCCTTGACTGAAATCTTTTGGTTCTTTCTCGAAATTTTGTGCCCTTGATATAGTCTGACACTTCCTCACCAAAACTGTCATGGTAGAAACCCACTCTGCTGCCGGGTACTGATGGGACTTATTCGCAGATGGTCCTTTGGCTGCAATCCTGCCACTTCTGCGAATCGGTAGCTGTGCCTCTCCAGGGACATCTGATCCACCCGCCACAGCACTGGAAGCAGGTTGTGGAATGGTTGGGGTTGTGCGATTTCCTGGGATCAAGATCCACTCGTCATCGCTGTCTTCGTCACTCTCTGGGCACCGGTACCTGTACTGAAGAGGTTGTGTATCCTCTCGTCTCTCTGCAGGAAACTGGAGTGGGGTCTTTGCAGGGAGGATGTCTGCCCGGTTCAGGGTTATCTCCTTGCCACCTTTGTAGGGGCGAACAACATAGACTGGAGTGTCTTCGAACGGCTGAGTGGTTACTACATAGAGGTCAGGGAGCCATCTGTCCTGGATCTTTCTCCTCCCAACCCCTCGGCTCTTGATGTAAACGAGGTCCCCAGTTGTAAGCGACATATCCTTGTTCTTCAGCTCAACCACTCTTTCTGCAGCTTTCTCAAGTCTGTCTTGTGCTCGCCTGTGTGCTTCTAGGAGCCGTGTTTGATGCTGGCGGACCCAGTCTTGGGCATTTGCGGCCGATCTTTGTTGCCGGCCCAGCAAGGTGTCTATGGGCAGACAAGGTTCTTGGCCAAACAGGAGAAAATGTGGTGAAAACCCTGTGGTCGAATGGGGCGTGTTGTTGTAAGCCTGTACAACCCCTTGCAGATACATGGGCCATCTTTTCTTCTGTTCAGGCGGGAGGGGTCCGTAAAAGATCATGGAGGGTCCTGTTGAACCTCTCGCACTGTCCATTTCCCTGTGGATGATAGGGTGTTGTGCGTGTCTTCCTGATCCCATACATGTTGCAGAGAGCCCTGATGAGCAGAGACTCAAAGTCCCTACCCTGATCACTATGTATCCTCTCTGGAATGCCGTATCTGATGAACCACTCTGTGGCCAGGACCTGAGCCACCGTCTTCGCTTCCTGAGTTCGTGTTGGCACCGCCACTGTGAACTTTGTGAAGACGTCTGTCATCACCAGGACATTCTCTCTCCCATCGCTGGCCATTTCCAACTTTGTGAAATCTATCGCCAGGATTTGCAGTGGGCGGCTGGCTTGGATGTGGCCCATGGGTGGTCTGACTGCTGGTTTGGCGATAGATTTCACAAAGTTGGAAATGGCCAGCGATGGGAGAGAGAATGTCCTGGTGATGACAGACGTCTTCACAAAGTTCACAGTGGCGGTGCCAACACGAACTCAGGAAGCGAAGACGGTGGCTCAGGTCCTGGCCACAGAGTGGTTCATCAGATACGGCATTCCAGAGAGGATACATAGTGATCAGGGTAGGGACTTTGAGTCTCTGCTCATCAGGGCTCTCTGCAACATGTATGGGATCAGGAAGACACGCACAACACCCTATCATCCACAGGGAAATGGACAGTGCGAGAGGTTCAACAGGACCCTCCATGATCTTTTACGGACCCTCCCGCCTGAACAGAAGAAAAGATGGCCCATGTATCTGCAAGGGGTTGTACAGGCTTACAACAACACGCCCCATTCGACCACAGGGTTTTCACCACATTTTCTCCTGTTTGGCCAAGAACCTTGTCTGCCCATAGACACCTTGGGCAGAGATGGTGTGTCCCAGATAGTTCACTTTCTCTTGCAACAACTGACACTTTTCAAGCTTGATCTTTAAACCAGTGTCTCCAATTTTCTTCAGAACCTCTTCTAGGTGAGAGAGATGCTCTCCAAAGGTCTTTGAGAAAACCATTAAATCATCCAGGTAGACCAGAAGGAAGTTGAAAAGGAAGTCAGACATGACAGAGTTCATCAGACGCTGGAAAGTAGCAGGGGCACCCGACAATCCGAACGGCATCCTGGTGTACTCAAACAGTCCAAATGGTGTTGTGAATGCAGTCTTCTCTTGATCCTCGGGATCCATGGCAATCTGGTGATAGCCACTAGCCAAGTCAAGTGTCGAAAAGAACTGGGCTCCGACAAGAGCGTCAAAGCTTTCTTGGATCCTGGGCGGTGGATATGCATCCTTAATAGTTTTGTTGTTGAGCTTCCGGTAGTCTACGCAGAGACGTATCTTGCCATCCTTCTTTCTTACTACGACTATGGGCGCCGCATACGGACTGTGGCTCTCTTTCACAACACCTTTTCCAATCAGTTCCTGGATGTGGTCTCGAACTTCTTGGAAATCTCTCGCGGTGGGATTGAACGGTATGCTTGAGTGACTGGAACATCATCAGTCATGCGAATCTTGTGCCTTTCCAGACTTGTATATCCTAAGTCGGAATCTTCGGTGCTGATCACATGTTGGTACCGAGTCAGAAGTTCTAAAACCTGTTCCTTCTGTTCCACGCTTCCAGTGAACCCCTCTAAGCAAGAGCTAAGATCTTTTCTCTCTTTCTGGACTACCTCAGCAGCTGACTTTTCTTGGATGAACATGGCCTCTGAAGTGACTTCAACCTGTACTGTTTTTCCAGACTCTACGGGACTCGACAGCATGTAGGACTGCTATCGGGGTCCTTGGTGCAAGCGTGACATCTTCATTGGAAAGGTTTACTACTCTAACATATCTTGCGGAGTGATCGGCGCTGACAAGTGTTGGAACGACATAGAGTCCGGCGGGAAGAGGTTGGCTACAGGGTTCTGCTATCAGTCTCGAACATGATTGTTGGATCGTATGAATTTTGACGGCGATGACACTATTTGCAGGTACCCTTGTTCTTCCGACAACTCTCGCAATCCCACGGGCGGATGTGTTCTGCAAACGCATTTCGCGGACAACCGGTTGTAAGAAAGCGGGCAAGTTATCGCACGAAGACTTGTCACCAGGAAGAGGTGAAAAACGATCTGTTCAAGGACATTCATCCCTATCACTACTGGCGTTTGCCGTTTGCGAACCTGAGTGGATGGGTCAGTTGGATCCTTCACAATCAGAAAGGTAGCACAACAGTCTTTCCCCAAAACTGACATATTTCCTCTGACTAACCCGACATATGGAACATCTAGCCCATTTGCTGCTTTTACAGTTAACCAGTTTGTCTTTTGGAGTGGTAACTTTTCCCAGATTTTCCTGATACCATGACTCTGTAATGGTACTAACTTCACTCCCGTATCTATTAAGGCTTCAACTGTCTTACCTTGAATGGTGACTTGTGCTTTTGGGCATCGGCCAGTCAGGTCAGGATATGCAGCCTTGTTGTCTGCCCCCACTGCTTGGCTGGACACAGTAGAGGCGGCTAGTTTCCCGCCCCCCCCTTTATTCTGCGGCTGCTCATCATCTTGTTTCTTCTGGCGGCAGGCTCTCGCGATGTGGCCCAGCTTGCCGCAGTAGAGAAACACTTGGGAGTTGGGTTGGGTCGCCTGCGGTCTCCGGGTCTCGGTGTCGTCATCCCTGTGATGGTCACCTGCATTGTCTTTACTGTGTCTTTCAGGGCAGCTATTTCTTTCTTCAGCTCTTCCAGTTCTGATTGGGGTTTAGGAGGGATGAAGTGCTGGTACTGGGTGGGATTTTCTGAAGGGTCATCTTCTTCTCTGCTCCACCTCAGCGCCTCTTCTCTGGTGGTCGAAAAGGTGGTGGTAGCATCCCCTCTCACTTGTCGCCTCAGCTCCCGTTTCAGAGGTGTTGATGTCAGCCCCTCGATAAATCTGTCCCTCAACATCTCGTCTGGCACACTGTCTGCTCTTTTAGAATTTATTTGTGCCGCTAGCGTTCGCAGTCCTTGGGAAAATTCAAGAACGGTTTGTCCAGGGTGTTGTTGCTTCCCATGGAATATAGACATCAGGTTTGTCAGTGGCCTACTGTCCCCAAACACCTTCTTGATGATGTTCAGCACCTTGTCCGATTTGTCCTTTCTGTGTGTCTGGCACGCTCAGGATTTCGCAGCGTGCTTTCCCATGGAGGTGGCGGATGATGAATTCCACCGCCATATTGTCTGGCATGGCGTAGGCCTTGAGAACGCGTTGTGCTTCCTCAATGAACTCCTCTGCTGGTCCGTCGGCAGGGTCTCCAGAGTAGCGAGGCAGTTTTGGGGGTGCCCACCATCTGGGGTTAAGCTGTTGTTCGTCCATCCTGCTGTGTGTAGTTGTAGAGTCACTCTTGGTCTGATCCTGTCAGCGAAAGCCACGTGTAGTCGGTGGTCGAGTGGTGGTGGTTGTGGCTCATTCACTCAAGGGAACAATCAGGGACTAGAGTCTGATCGGTGTTTATTTACTACAATACACACAGCAGGGGAGCAAGCCTGTACAGACACATGCAAAGGAAAACAGCTTCTTAGCAAACAGTAAATGTAGGAGACAATAGTTGTCAAAATCAAATTACCTACATTTTACAATGGATACTGGGCTTGCGCATACCTATCCAATTCATTTTCTTTCTTTACGAATTTATAATCTACATAGTCATTTATCATACCAAGGAAGTCCCTTTTTCCCTTAAAAAGCCTGGATCAGAAATACTCAGTGAGTAGACCAAGCAAACATACAAGAAAATTTCAACTTTGCCATAATATCATGGCTTCAGTCACCATTCTGCCTAAGACAGCTGAAGCCAATTTCAATGCTCTACCACTTTTCCCCATGACTTTACAACCTGGTTCTCAATGTGGGGCTGGTAAAATTTGCTTGATTTTCTCTCATGATCATTTAATCGTGGAATGCCTTGCATTAGTTGCAACAATCCCCAAATTGAAATTTTCCAAAGAAAATTTACAAAATTAGGTCTCTTCCCCAGCCAGGATTAGATCAATTTCCCAAGCAAAAATTATAAACACTACTAACAAAAATGAATTCAATTATTACCACAGTTATTACCATACTGAGCCATGTATCAGTTAAATCTGAGGCTGTATACTTTTGCGATTAACCATTTAGAATATTAAATTTGGGACAAAAGCTACCTTCAAAAGATCTTGTGGATAAGAATTCTTGCTTAACTAACTACAGTGTGACTTAGTGATTATGCTGAAGTATCACCCTCATCTTTATTCCAGCACACAAAATACACAAGAATGAAAGGATAAAAAAGGAAGAAAACTCAATGTTCAAGGTTGACTGGAACACAGAGAAAAAATTAGTTCACTCTTTAGTGAAGAATCCACTTCAGACATTTCGCCCGGCCTAGACAATTTTGACGTCAACCATACAACAATGTTGCAAAATCTGCTGACGAAAGTTCTGCCCGGTCCCATACCTTTGTCAAATGTTACTTAAGTCTTTCAACAATAAATTCGCAAGTACATTAGTCCACCCAATCCTTTAGATGGCTGGATAATTTTACATCTCCCTTCCAATGCAGAGATGGTAATGATGAGAAAAACAAAGAGTGAGCAGCAAGGCTAGCACGTGGCAGTTCAGAACTGAAGGCTTAAAAACAAAGAGTTTGGGTAGCAAGGCTAGCACATGGCAGTTCAGAAACTTAGAAGCTTGAAAGGTTTGCACCCACAAAACTGCAACTTGTACAAAACATTCAGGGTAAAGTGTTCGAAGATCGATCAAAAGAAAAAAACTGTTCAAAGCCTACAATTCCATACAACTTACTAACCATTTACGGCACTGTGTGTGGCCTCTCTGATGTCGTCGTGTCTACGCCAGGCTTCAAAATGCCCGGTTTCCGTTCGACAAAGCTTTTTTTGTTCAGGCACGGAGCACGACTTCCGGTTTGTGGCTATACGCACGCCGGTGTAAATTTACACTTGTACGCACCCTATAACAGTATTTTGAAAATGTTGTGGTCTCTAAGCGAAAACAATCCAAAACTTTTCTTCAAAATTTTTGATAGCAAGATCCAGCCAATTTTAACATATGGTGCTGGAGTTTGGGTTTAACTGCAAACCATGCTATAATTGAAAGAGTACACCCTTTGGCTATTAAACGTCCTCTGAATGTAAGTGTTCACATACCAAGTGCACTTATTATTCTGAAACTGGTAGATACCCATTATGTATTCAGACTTTCATAAAATGTGTAAAATATTGGCTGGAATTGACCCATATGGAAGATAGCTGTATCCCAAGAAAATCCTTTAAAATGTTATATCGACTGCATTATAAGGGCAGAGAGAACTGGGTAAATAATATATGTTTGACATTATATAAATACGGTTTTTGGATTTGTGTGGGAAAATCAAGGGGTGGAAAATGTTAAATGTTTCATGCATGCCTTTAAACAAAGACTTGTTGACTGCTATTTACAAGACTTAGACGCTGCTGTCAACTCAAAAGAAAAATTTCAGTTCTACTCTTCGTTTCGACAACTCTATGATGTTCCAGAATATATGTCTAGAAAAAAATCCATCTCTTGACAAAAAGAAAGAGAAAAAAAAATCCAATACTTGACAAGAATTAGACTTGGAGTTTCACAACTAAGAATTCATGAGTCTAGATTTTCAATCACAAGAATAAATAATGATTGTCCATTTTGTCCTGGTATTGAAGAATCTGAACTGCATTTTACCAGTGTGCAATTAATATAAACACAAAGAACAAGCTATGGAGATCATTGGAAGATTCTGGACCTGAAAGTTCTCGAAAAAATAAGTTTAAAGGTTAGTTTAAAGGTTGGATTTGAAAGATGTAGTTAAAGTCAGGAATATCTAATACTGAAGAGAAGGAGCTCCAGAGCTGGGGATCATAAATATGGAAGGAATGGAAGAATGCAGGAAGTGACATGTGTTACGCGGCATTTTCAGACAGACACTACCTGACAGAACTTATCCTCTTTGACTGATACTAGCAATCTGACAGATTTTCCTAGTCTTTTGTTTCATAGAAAGGGAGGAGTCAGTTTCTTGCACTCTAAGAGAATGATAAGCCACCAAATGACATGAAAGAGAAATGTGTGTGCAGCAAAACCAGAGAATGTCAGAGTTTCAGGTTTATCCTCACTTAGGCTCAAACCATTCTGTCATCCATGCTTTGATACAACTGTGTGTTACTGAAATGTCTGTGTGAATGCTTTGATGAGTGATGGTTTGTATGCTTGAGGAGGTTAAGTGAAGGGTCCAAAGAGATGTTGGTTAATGACACTGGAGAGTGGTATGGTAAACTGAACGAACAATAAGCTTACAGGATCCAGTCATGAGAGATAGAGGAGTGTGTGGAGAAACAAATCGATCATCTGAGGATGACTGGAACTACTGCAGAGCATCTGGTAATACAGTTAAGTCGGTTTCAAACCTGGACAGAATAACAAAGTCGTTGATAGTATCGAATGCTTGCCAGGACTGCTATAGAATCCTGGTTACCTGGTTGCATACCACAGAGGAAGCCACTCATAGCACCTGGTCTGATTTAACCACTGTATAGTCATAACCACACTGCTTGTGCAACACCGCTGGCATCAGCTGGGCTTATTCAACATAGTACAACACCTCTGGCAGCGTTTTCAAGTAAGGGTCGGAACAGCCGTCCTGCCTTAATGGAATAGTGGCTATCAGCACAATGTGTCTCTTTCTGTAATGGTTCATTCTACAACATAAAGGTTGACATTTATACCAGGTGACAAATGTATAGTCCTATGCATGTGGGAATGTTATCATTTAGATTTTCTGTGTAAATTGTGTTTGCAAGTGATTTTCTGATCAAGTGAGAAAGAGAGAGTGAGCGCGGAAGATAGACGAGAAATGCAAGATGCAGCCAATGAACACAAACTATGCCCCTCGTCATGCAGGCTTAAAACTGGGCTTTATTTCAACCTCTGTTGTTAACGTTCACTTTAATTTATTTTACTTTGTTATATTCTTATACCAAATTGTTAGTCTTTACCACTTTAAACACCACTTTGATGTCGTCGTCATTAAGAGTCAACTGCAACAAGATCGCCCAAACTGCCATCAACGCCAGATTGTTTGCACTGTCAACTGAAACTTTACCACAGCCAGTGGAAAGTTATTGAAAGCCATGGATTTAGCCAGGATTGGTTTTAATGCCTGCTGCTGTACTTCCGGTAAGGAATTTGAAGGTATGTGGGCCAACATATTGTGGTTATTTCTTTTTTCTTGTTTTGCATTTTCTCCTACAGATGGACTACAGGAAAGTGCTAGTTTAATTTGATCTTAATAATCATTTCTCGTCTGCCATTTACTGGCGAGACTTTGTGTAAGAGACCAGTGAGTAGAACCCAATTATACAGTGCACTAATTTCAGACAATGACGGCTCTTACCTGTGATTACTTTTTCACATATATGTCTAGAAGGGTCTGGATTGTTCGTTCCTTCTTCTGAACAGGCTGATATTGTAGACCATGATGTCAATGGAACAACCTGCAAGATTCAGTATTTATGCCAGATTTACGTCCCTGTTGATTGTAAAGAATGTTCCTGCTGCCTTGAAAGCATTGCTAACAGCACAACTGCCTGCAGGATCAAGCCTTTCAAACGCAGGTTATTCAAGGAGGGGAGTGGATGGGAACAGCAGGGACACTGGGGACAGGTGCGAGGAACAGGTTGGAGGGTATTTCATGTGTTGATTGAAGACCATATCAACGTCCAATGTGTTGGACATACTTTGGCAAAGCTCAGGATTTTTTTTAAATATCTGAAAGACTCTATCAATCAACCTACAAATCGAAGACTTACTACCCACAGAATATTTTCTGTACATGATGAAGTGAGGTGATGAAGCACTTCTGATAGTGTGGTAGTACTGTGGCTAAGACATTTTCAGTCCAGCTCAACTACAAGGTTTAAAATATCTATTTACGCAGGTCCTGTAGTCTTTCTTTGGGGTGGTGGTGGGTGGGGGGGGGGGGGGGGGGGGGGGGGGGGGGGGGGGCCTAGTGTTCCCCAGTGCGTGATGCATTGGTCATGGTCGTGTCTCCGAGAAGCCATTATCCAACACCAAGCCTCTTCCTCAGTTTATCATTTACAAAATCTGATATTACGGAGACAAAGATTTTCAGGCCTCTTCTGCTGCTGGGTACTTACAGCAAGTCTGTCTGGTGGGCCGACTGTACTGGTGCTGTCCACAGGACTTAAATCACAGGATGTCGACAACAATCGCTGAATCACTGAATGGCAACAGCAGTCGATTAATCAGCATATATCAAAATGAATTGCTGAATCTCTGGGTATTGCCAGCAGTTGCTTAATCACTGGATGTCCGCAAGAGTGGATGAATCACTGGATGTCAAAAGCAGTCATTGAATCACTGGATGTCAACAGCCGTCAATGAATAATTGGAAGTCAGCAGCAGTTGCTCAATCACTGATGTCATCAGGAGTCGCTCAATCACTGGATGTCATCAGGAGTTGTTCAATCACTGGATGTCATCAGGAGTTGTTCAATCACTGGATGTCATCAGGAGTCGCTCAATCACTGGATGTCATCAGGAGTCGCTCAATCACTGGATGTCATCAGGAGTCACTCAATCACTGGATGTCATCAGGAGTTGTTCAATCACCGATGTCATCAGGAGCTGCACAATCACTGGATGTCATCAGGTGTTGTTCAATCACTGATGTCATCAGGAGTCGCTCAATCACTGGATGTCATCAGGTGTTGTTCAATCACTGGATGTCATCAGGAGTCGCTCAATCACTGGATGTCATCAGGAGTCGCTCAATCACTGGATGTCATCAGGAGTCACTCAATCACTGGATGTCATCAGGTGTTGTTCAATCACTGGATGTCATCAGGAGTCGCTCAATCACTGATGTCATCAGGAGCTGCACAATCACTGGATGTCATCAGGTGTTGTTCAATCACTGATGTCATCAGGAGTTGTTCAATCACTGATGTCATCAGTTGTTCAATCACTGATGTCATCAGGAGTTGTTCAATCACTGATGTCATCAGGAGTTTTTTCAATCACTGATTTTTCAATCACTGATGTCATCAGGAGTTTTTCAATCACTGATGTCATCAGGTTTTGTTCAATCACTGATGTCACCAGGAGTCGCTCAATCATTGGATGTCATCAAGTCTTGCTAGCTGAATCACTAGATACCAGTCTTCAACAGACCGGTCTGGTACCACTTGGTCTCCAGTTGCTTGCTCTTGTTGTGCTTTATGAAGTACTCTGCCCTGAATGCCAAAAGAAACAAATGTATGATACATGTCCAAGTCCTATAAAAGTTTAACTATTAAAAAAATCTATCCATTCCCACCTTGCTGGGTACAGCCTTAAAAGCTTCATACCTGTTTATCTGCGTATGCAGCCTTGAAGTATAAAAATCAGTGATTCTTTCAGCGCAAAATTAAGGGCATTAGGAAACAATTTCGACGTCAACATCAACATCTAAGTTTCTTCATTCGGAATTTGTATGTGGCCCTAAATGTCTTTTAGATCATTGTAATATTTTAGCTCAACTTGCAGGTGTTTCCTCAATCCTTTTCCCCTCTCACTCCAACACTGGCAACAAGATCTAGTTGCAAAGTGAAACGACTGCAGGCGGAAATCTAAACAGATCTTAAATCAATGTCAGCGAACCGCCCAGAAAAACGTGGACAAACGAGTCACAAGACAAAACACAACGCGTTTCGACCTCTTAGGTCTTCTTCAGGTGAAACAAAAATGAAACAAATAACGAAAAAATGCACTTAGCTTTGATCGCTTCAGATTGCTTCTGTGTTCAGCGCAAGGAAGAAGGCGGTGAATGAGAACGAGGCCGTTGGAAGGGAAATAATGTGTGAGTCAAAGTCGTAATGATGATAATAATATAATAGGAATACTAATAATGGTCAAAATATTTTTAAAAAAAAAAAAAAAGAGAGAGAGAGAGAGAGAGAAAAAAGAGAGAGAGAGAGAGAGAGAGAGAGAGAGAGAGAGAGAGAGAGAGAGAGAGAGAGAAAATTACTACCAGTCTTGGTGTCAATAAGTATCAAAGCTAAGTGCATTTTCGTTATTTGTTTCATTTTTGTTTCAAGTGAAGAAGACCTAAGAGGTCGAAACGCGTTGTTTTTTGTCTTGTGACTCGTTTGTCCACGTTTCTCTGGGCGGTTCGCTGACATTGACATCCATGAATCGCGTCACACTTTCTTGCAGCCTGCGATGTCCAGCATAGCTATCGCCAGCTGGAACAGCTTTCCTGCATCAACACTCACGTGAGTTCTCATCAGCCCGTCGCTAATGGAACTAATAAGATATAGAGACTTATTACATGCACCTGTGTTTCTAGCTTGCAATCACGTGTGTGTGTGTGTGTGTGTGTGTGTGTGTGTGTGTGTGTGTGTGTGTGTGTGTGTGTGTGCGCTTCTGCATTTCTTCAGTATTTTATTAATCATGAGTGCTACACTCTTAGGATTTAATGGAGTTTAGATACCAAAGAAATCGACAGTCTTCGTTGTCGTCGTCGTCGTTGTTGTGTTGTGTTGTCGTCGTCGTTGTAAAAGTAGTAGTAGTAATAGAAATGGTACTAGAAGTAGGAGTAAAAGTGTAGAAGTAGTCGTAGTAGAAGCAGCAACAGCAAGGGCGATGGCGGCAATAGTGGCAGAAACAGCAGCAGAAGCAGTAAAAATAGCATAGCAGTAATAATATCACGAGCAGCTGCGGAAATAGTAAATAGTACCAGCAGTAGTAGTAATATCAGTAGTGGTAGTGATAATAGTAACAGCAGTGGCAGTGGTTTATTAAATCAGGACACAACAGAACCAGGTTTTTGCAGTAAATGGAATGTAAGATTACAGAAGGAAGTTATATGGGTTAAAACTTTTCACAAAATTCGACTGATAAAAGACATAAAGCTAAGATGGTTTCAAATGAGAATTATTAACAGAATATTGGCAACCAATGTTATTTTGCAAAGCATGGGAATTGAAGAGTCAGAAAAAAATGCTCTTTTTGTGAGAGAGAAAAGGAAAACATTCAACATATATTTTGGCACTGCCAGCATGTACGAAACTTTTGGCAAGAGTTTCAAAATGTGGTTAACAGAAAATGTGAATTTATGAAACTGTTGCTTGATGAAAACATAATCCTGTTTGGTTGTGATTATAATTTTAAAATCTGATAGAACGTTTGACTTAATCCTGCTACTCGCCAAGTTTTATATTTACAAGTGTAAGTATGAAAAAAAGTAGTCTACCATCAGTTCAAATATTTACTGTGTTGTTGAAAGCCAGATATGAAATAGAAAAGTATGCTGCTCGTCTTAACATGTCCCATGGACATTTGTAACACAATGGCGTCCATATTTGCCATTATTCCAGTGAAACACAAGTTGTGCATTGTAAACAAAGGCTATGGCAATGCCCAACTCTGTGTGTGTGTGTGTGTGCGCGCGCGCACGCGCGTGCGCGCGCGCGCGCGCGTGTGTGTGTGTGTGTGTGTGTGTGTGTGTGTGTGTGTGTGTGTGTGTGTGTGTGTGTGTGTGTGTGTGTGTGTGTGTGTAAGGTTCTTTGTTTTGTTTTGTTTTGTTTTTCGTTTTTTCGGTTAGAAAAAAGAAATCTTATATGTCTTATTTGTCTTCGCTAGTTAATATCTTCACAGATGTTCATAAATGT
>JADBJO010026677.1:7500-17500 GCA_016801955.1 Conus betulinus | reverse complement strand
TTGATGTATGTGTTGTACAATTATTATGAAGTTTGTAACACATAACGAAAGCGCGCTGAAAGTAAACTCCAAACGCTGTGAATTAACGACAGTGAAGATTGAGACGTGTATATAACAGGGGGACCCCTGTACGTGCTGGGAGCTATTGTTCATGACGGATCAAGCTCATGATATAGTAAAGTTGGGTCAAATGAAAATGGCTGTAATTTTTTTTTCTCTCTTTTCATTTAAAGACATCCTCTTCATTATAAAAAAAAAAAAAAAAAAAAAATGCTTTTATGGTGCAGTCGTTGTAACAGTGTGTGTTTCACACACACACTCACACACACACATACACACACACACACACACACACACACACACACACACACACACACGCGCGCGCGCGCGCGCACACACACACACACACACACACACACACCACACACACACACACACACAAATTATTATGTAACGCAAGCGTGTGCTGCCCGCATAACGGCGTTTTCTGTGTGAAAGCAGACATAAGTTTGAAAGCAGTTTCTTGTTCAGCAACATGGCTGACATTAAATGAAAGGACAGGAGAAAGGCCACATGCCACAATTAGGATGTTGCACGAAATCATTATATAACCCATGCAAAAGTTTTGAGAGAACCCGCAACCCCAGGATCACCAAGTCCGGCGCTCTACCACTGAGCTATTCCGGCCCCCACTGCCTGGAAATGATTCCATTTACAGAAGAAAGTCGCTAAATGTTAACGGGGGATAATTTGAAATAGCGGCACAGCCAAGAGGGGTAAGTGACATGTTTCATCTATGTTTGTCGTTTCAGCAACATAACATACACCTTTGAATTCCACAGTGAAACATATTCTTTTCCAGTGTTGGGGTTCGTATGATGTGAGACATAAACATTTTACAGCAGACTCCATGAAAACCTGGTTCAGAGAGATGTCCCACCTGATGTGATCTTTGACTTTTTAAACCAAATTTACAGTGCGTTTTTAGAAAGTGTATTTAAAAGGGTTGAGTGAACGAGGGTTTTCGCAACCTGGGGAACGTGGATTCTTATGCACCACAGTTCTCTCAATAGGTTTCGTGTCTGTAACGCCATCAGAGTGTCAAGCTTTAGTTTCTCTTTCTTTACATTTTCACAAGAAATGCACTTAAAAGAAAAAACAAAACTAAAAAAAAAAAAAAAAAAAAAAATGGAAAAGAAAGAGAAAAAACACAACAAAAAAAACCCCTATGCTGCAGCCGGCAATCGTATCATGCAATAAAAAGACTTCGAATTGTGTTAATTTTCAACTTTAAAGGAAGAATTTTTTTTTTCTACTGAGAGCTTTAAATCATAATTCGAAAGGACACCAGTCTTCAAGAAAAATTATTCTGATCTCTACGGAGAAATAGACATGAAACCTCGGAATATGTGAGGTGAGGCTGAACAATTTAGTAGTGGGGGGGATGGAGGATGGAGGATGGGGGAACAAGTGCAGGCTAACAATTCTTCCGTCATTTCATTAATGACTTGGCAAAGCTTTATTAGAGAAAAGAAAATAAGGGGAGGGAGGGGGGACGGGAACGAGAGAAAGAAAATGAGAATATAAGATTTGGGAAATATATTACAAAAGTTAAACCCTACACTAGCAGCATATGAGAACCATCATAATTAATCCTTCTTGAAGACAGAACTATTCATATTGCCTGCTCCTAGGCCTTTCGTCCGCTGGATCGGACACATCAGGGAGACACGGCTGATTATGTCTGTGTTGCCTTCTTGGCATCAAATAGAGATACACCACAGTCTATAATTCCATAGTGTTCTCACCACCAAGGATTCGGAAAAAAAAAAAAATCCAACAGCACCCCAAAGCAGCCAGCGAAGGGTAGAAAAGTGAAACGAAAAGAAAGTGTGGTAAGGAAATAAGTTGCTGAAAAACTAAGATAATTATATAAACAGTATAAAATGTAGGGAAAATCTTTGCGCCTATGCTTGAGGATCCATTCAAGAGTGCAAGGGAGGTCAGAAGATGTTCGACAGTCCGAGTGGTCAGCTCTGCTGTTTGATTACCCAAGCATCGTCAGCAGCTAAGAATTGTGCAGAACAGCTTTTACTTGGATCTCCTAAGAGATGCAATCGCCCACTGATTGACCAAACACTATAATGCTGAACAATTCAGAAGTGGGGGAAAACAAGTGCAGGCTAACCATTCTTCCGTCATTGCATTAATATACATATGTATGTTTAGCTGAGTGATTGTCGAGAGTAATTTGTGATACCTGTGTGAACATAAGACAATGAAAGTCCCCTGAGGAAGGCGAGGTGTGCTCGCCGAAAATTTGCGATAACGAAGAGCCAGCTTGTTCTTTTGTGCATTGTTCTCTCTCCCCCCCCCCCCCCCCCCCCCCCCCCCCCGCCTCTTTCTCTCTCTCTCTCTCTCTCTGTCTCTCTCTCTCTCTCTGTCTATATATATAGAGAGAGAGAGATGATGGGGGGGGGGGGGGGGGGGGGGGGGTTCTTCTGTCTTATCTTCCAAGACACTTCAAAGAGTGTTGAGCATGTTGTCGATTTCCTTCATGTTTTGGGCACATCCATTCTGATTCAAACTGGAGGAAGTGTGCAACTGTCTTCTTTTGGTGTCACTCGCAAGAGCGCGGGGGGGGGGTCTTTAGCTACTAATGATCTGACGGAGCCTTCCTTTCACTAGCATAGTGCTAATGCTTCTCATCCTCTTCTGGCCGACAAGTTTATTTTTGCTTCCTTGTAATACTCCGCTAATATAATGTTTCTCTGGATCCGTCCGCTCTTAAAAAAATTGAAAACAAAGCATTTCTTGGTCTAAATACCAAAGTCACAATAGTCTCACCTCTCGTTACAAGCATCTTACATTGCTTACGATGACAACAGTCATGGTTGTATTGTTTAAAGTGGAGATATATGCGGTGTTCCCCCCAGAGCGCACGTGAGTGCGTCAATGAAGCACTCAGCTTCAGCTCTGACGCACAGAAATATCACTGTGTGTCTTTTGTGACGCGCGTTAGGCTTCAGCTCGAATGTACTAGCCTGCTGCTCCAGTCTCATTGATGATAGACATTGCAGGCGATCGCAGGAAGGTAAGTATTACAGAGGACATAACACGACCAAAAAAAGCCAGTTACCTCCCCCGCGCAGCCCATGAGCCCTGGCGCACGCACTCCCTGTCAGAGTGTCGCGAAGGTCTCCGCACAGACCGAGGCCTGTATGTTTGGTGGCAGGTCTGGTTGTTGGCAGTAGTCTTAATAATAATAATAGTAATGGTTTCTTATATAGCGCCTAATCAAACGAATTTCTCTAAGCGCTTAACAAAATCATACTACATTTACCCTTCTCATATACAATAGTACACCTTGCACCCAACTACAAATACTGTTACTAAAATAACTAACAAAATCCTACGAGTACGACATTCACACTCATTTTCAAGTATCACTACAAAAACTAAATCCTATAACGTTCAATTATACAACAAATACATGTAATAGAGAACATACACATACACTACACATTTGAAAAGGCCCAGACGGCTATGAGTTAGGTTGTATCCCACCCCCCACCCCCACCCCCACAGCATTAACTAATTATGAGAAAATAGATGGGTTTTAAGTTAGACTTGAAAGAAGAGATAGAATCTGAATGTCTGAGAGAGTCTGGCAGTCTGTTCCAAGTCTTTGAATAGACTGACAGAAAAGGCGCTGACTACGGCCGAGAGGGTCAATCTTCCAGCCCAACCCCGAAAGGGGTGCCCACCATGTCTCCTCCCCCACCTCCCCACCTTGCAAAGCGTGGTATCCCAGGCCACGGATAATCAATCGTGGTCAGGCAGCGCTCCATCGCCGACCGCCCCACATCTCAGGGAGCCGTCCCTCGGCGGACACAGGCTAGACCCCACCGTCACCTATACGGCTGGTAGGTTGACTGCGCCCGCCTGATACTGACTTCTCACATCAGCGTCCAGAGAGAGAGAGAGAGAGAGAGAGAGAGAGAGAGATCTGCAACGTTTCCCTCGGTCTCTATATCGGCAGCAGTAGATTCGCTGATTGAAGCAGACACATCTTGTAAACACGTCAAATCCCATCACCAACTTTCGGAAGAGAAGGCCAGTTTGGCCGTTGGTATGGATGACACGTTACACATAGCATGCACCCTGCGTGAGAAATGGAAAGAATGAAGGAAATAAGGAAAATTGAGTGAAAGATACTGAACGATACTGACTGGATGACACGGGAAAACGACCTGAACGTGTCATCCATACCAACGGCCAAACTGGCCTTCTCTTCCGAAAGGTGATGGTGATTTTGACGTGTTTACAAGATGTGTCTGCTTTCAATCAGCGAATCTACTGCTGCCGATATAGAGACGGTTCCCCCTTGACAACACAAAACGAAACAAACAAACAAAACAGAAATCGATGGAAGATACCTCCCCCACTCCCACCCCCCTTCTGCCCCCTTTCCCGTGTATAAAACTCTGGAAGATACTCCGTCCTCTTTTTCGCTTCCTCACCCTCCCCTTTTTACAAAAAACAAATAAACAAACAAATAATAAACAAAAATTCTATTGACCCGGCCCTCAATTAGAAGATGACCCGAAAATTTTTGAGATCAAGATTAGAATTACCTCTTTTTTTTTTCTTTTTTTTCTTTTTTTTTTTTTTAAATGTCAAGGGGGAACACTGATATAGTAGGCAAACCTTGTTAACTTCACATGCCTCAGAAATTTTTTGTTTCAATTCTTCTACGGGCGTTGAATGTCCACGAGGCCCGTGGCACAACAGTCCACAGCTGAGCCAGACTGAGTTTCCATGTCTGGCATCAATGGACTGGTGATGAAGCTTCCCCCCCCCCCCCTCCCTCTCTCTCCCTCTCCCTCTCCCTCCCTCCCTCCCTCCCTCCCTCTCTCTCTCTCTGTGCAGTGAAAATCCGAAATTGACCTTGCTAGTCCGTCCAGCAGTGTTCCCAACAGATACAAAATGCTGAAGGTTATTATAGCCCTTTGGTTGTAAATTTTTTAGAGTCGTTTTCTTATTTTAGAGGGTTAACAGATGAAACAAAATACACTCTATGTGCACGCCATCATCATTGTAACAATAGTGATGATGATGATGATGATGATGATAATAGTAATAATAATAATAATAATAAAGAATATTTTATAATGATAATAATGAGGAGGAGGAGGAGGATAATAATGATGATGATATTGGTAATAATAATAATAATAATAACAATAACGATAATTACAATGATTACTATCATCTTTATTATTTGCAACTATAATGATGACGCTGTTGTTGTCGTTGATGATGATGATGATGTGATGATGATGATGATGATGATGATGATGACGACGATGGTAATGATGTGATGATGATGATGATGATGATGATGATGATGAATTTCTTTTAAGGATTTCCATCTGTGCCTACTTTGCATACGAACCTCACAATGACCATGATTTGATGGCACGAAAGTGCGCGACAAGACGAACCTCAGTCAGGCACTGATATGATGCAGGGAGATTTGAACAACACTGAGACCATTGACAGGAAAACAAAATAAAAATCAGCTTGTTAGAAGAAAACATTGGCAGTCATTTGAATCACGAGATCAAAAAAAAAAAAACAAAAAAAAAAAAAAACACCTTCAAAAAGACCTACCAATGGGACACTTTCTTTATTTTCCCCACCAAAAGGACGACAGTTCGGATTTCCCCTGTTATTACAAATGACTTTTCCGTTACGTGTGCTATCATGGAATATTAGAGGGTTACAAGGGGACCGATGACGGCTTAAAGATTAACAAACTCCTTGATAAAGTGTCGTAGAAATCCTGTCTAAATATGACATTGTGTTTTTACAAGAAACCATTTTGATATAGAAAAAGCCAATGAATTATCTTTACCTGGTTTTGCAGCAGGGGTTCATTATTATCGACCAAAAAGGGGGGAAAGCCCAAGGGCTTCGGGGGTATCTCTGTCTACATAAAAGAGCAGTACAGAAAATATATAAAATTCCTACCAAGAAATAACAGCGATGTTGCATGGTTACAGATTAAAACAGCATGTACAGTGAAAACCGCAGAAAAGAGAGATGTATATTTAGGTTGTGTATATATTCCACCGGAACACTCTTCCTTCGGCAAGGACTACACTAGATGCATATGGGACTCATTAGAAAGTGACATTGAAGAACTAACAACAAAAGGCAATGTCCTCCTGTGTGGTGACTTTAATGCAAGGACAGGCAATCAAACCGACTTCGTTAGCCTGGACAATGAGAAGAATTATTATGATTTACCTGCTGACTATCATTTTGATAACGTCATAAAAAGACAGTCGATGGACCTCTTTACTAATAAGAACGGACGTCGTTTATGTAACATGTGTATTGAAAATCAAATGTGTGTTTTTGAATGGGAGAGTGCTTGGAGATCTTGCAGGATTGTACACTTGTCATAATTCACAGGGAAGCAGCGTAGTAGATTATTTCCCTTGCTCACAATATTGCTTAGACATGTGTTAAACATGAAAGTAACTGACCTGACACGACATTCTGACCACTGCCCACTAGAGTTATTGATCCAACTACCCATAGATAATGAAAATACATTACACAAAACAAGCAAGCTCTCACAACCCACGATGAACAACAGTCACGTAAAGACCTACTTCATAGGAATTCTACAATAAACACAGAAGAAGACTATCTAGTATTTCAGTGGGATGAAAAGTCTGCCGAAAAAGTAGTAGCAACCTCTAAAATGCCCAACATACGCACCATGATCCAAAATATCAAGACCGACATTGTGACACAACTTGCAACAAATGAACATGACATCGACATAAATACGACTATTGAAATATATAACGAATATATTTTCAACCACAGCAAAGATGGCGCTTAGACAAAGACGGATAGGAAAAAAAATCTAGACATAGAAAGAAGAAGTGGTTCGACAGAGACTGTCATTCCCAAAGAAGAGAGATAAGATCACTACTGAACGCGGTCAACAGAAACCCCCAAAATAAACAACTAAGGCAAAAATACTTTTCACAATGTAAAATATATAAACGACTTTTAAAGAAAACCAAGAAAACATATCGGAACAAACTCCTTATTCACTAAACGAAGCCCTAGAAACTGATCCCAATTCAATATGGAAAACCGTTCGGAACTGCAAACATACGATCATGAAATCTATGGTCAAGAAAATTGTCTCAGCGCGAACAAATGGTTTGAACATCTTAAAAAACTAATAGGAGAGAAACAGAAGATCGCAGAAAAACGAAAACAAACAGTTGATGACATGTTGTTAGTAGCATTTAAGAGGTCAAATAATCGTCTTCTGGGGAATTTCTGAGTTAGATTATGAAATACTAGAAACGGAGGTAAGGAACGCGGTCAGAAAGCTGAAAAATAAAAAATCCCCAGGCAAAGATGGAATTAGAAACGAAATGCTTAAAGCAATGTTACCTGAAATCGCTCCTCTTCTGAAGACGCGTTTAACTTAATCTTAAAATCAGAAAAATACCCGGACCTCTGGAAAACAGGAATCACAGTCCCAGTCTATAAGTCAGGCGGCCAGTCCAACCCCAACAATTACAGAGGCATAACTTTGAATAGTTCGCTTGGAAAAGTGTTTTGCAACATAATGAATGAAAGGTTAATGAATTATCTTGAGGCAAACCACCTCTTGGCAAAGGAGCAAGCAGGGTTCAGAAAGGGTTCACGGACCACTGATCAAATATTCATATTGTCAAAACTAGTTGATAAGGTACTAAAAGACAGAACTAAAAGGCTTTATTGCTGTTTTGTTGACTTCAGCAAAGCATTTGATAATATATGGCACGAAGCCCTACTGATGAAAATGATGCAAGCAGGAATAACTGGTAAATGCTACCCAAATCATACAGGACATGTACAACGGGGCTTCGGTTTGTACAAGAAGCCAATCTGGTTTCACTAAGGAAATATTAATACAAAAAGGTGTTCTCCAAGGTAATACCCTTAGCCCAACCTTATTTAACATATTCATAAATGACATAGTCGGATATCTCAGAGACCATGATTCCCACGAATTTCTGACCAAAAACAAGTCGAAATTCCGTGTCTTTTGTATGCAGATGATTTAGCCATCCTCTCGACTTCAAAACAGGGACTCAGAGTAAATTAAACCAGTTACACAACTACTGTTTAGACTGGGGAATGAAAATCAACACAGAGAAAAACAAAGGTCGTTGTATTCACCAAATCAGATCCAAAAGCACCACTATTCTTCAATTGCGGTGAAAACATAATTGAAACAGTAGATCAATATAAATATCTTGGAGTCATTTTCCATAAAAAACGACATTTTACAGAAGCCCAAGAACACTTAGCAAGACAGGGGAATAAAGCCGCACATACCTTGAAGAGAACGTTTTATGGTCAAAATGTAAATATGAGAACAGTTACAACCCTATTCGACTCATTAGTCTCTCCCATCTTCACATATGGGTCGGAGGTGTGGTTCCCATCCTCTTACCAATACAAAGATGAAATATGTCAAGAAAAGAAAAATGCAGCATTTGTTCAAAACCTGTCTTGCAAACAAATTCCCACATGAAACCGCACACATTAAATTCTGCAGGCAATTATTAAGAGTTCAGAAAAAAGCAATGACATTACCGGTTTTGGGCGAACTGGGGAGATTCCGATTACTTTTAAAGTGATAACCCAGACTATCGCATTCTGGATACACATATTAGAGTCAGACCAAGACTCTTACCAACAACAGATTTATCAGTCAATGATCTCTCAGGGCACCGAAGAAAGCAAAATGGCCGAAGTTTATAAGACAAACCTTGTCAACGATAGGATTACAGCATGTCTGGGAAAATCAAGGTACATTTAGTGTGACTCGCCTGAAGTTTCTAATCAATGCGAAGCTGGAAAACGTTTTATATTGAGTTCTGGAAGAAACAAAAGAACGAAAGCACATCCAAGCTCAAATTTTATGCCACAGTTACTACCGAATACAAACAGGCGGCTTATTTGGAGCAACACACTGACACAGATTGCAGACGAGCACTAACTAGATTACGAATAAGTGCCCATGAACTCCAAATTGAGAGGGGCCGTTATACCAACACTGACAGAGAAAACAGATTATGCACAACATGCCACGTCGTTGAGGACGACGAACTACATTTTCTCGATGACTGCAAATTATTTGACCAACAACGTTATGACCTAATGACAAGGATCACAAAAACTGATTTTCCACCGCAGACTAACATGACAAAACCCTCGGAGCTCATGTTATTGGACTGCTTCCAACCTGTACTTGCCCAGTATATCCTGTTGTGTTTTTCTCTTCGGAGACAGAAAAGTCTGTCTGTCTCTCTCTCTCTTCTCTCTCCTCTCTCTCTCTCTCTCTCTCCTCTCTCTCTCTCTCCTCTCTCTCTCTCTCTCTCTTGTTGTACAGATGCGAATATGGCCGTCATTCTGAGAGTAAGTAAAGGCATGTATTTGTTTTATGGAACCTACAATCGCACTGCTAGCATGAAATGCCTGCTGGAATAGATGAACCACCATGATTTTGTCATTTTGATCACACCCACGGAAAGATCTGCGTGTGTTACCGCCGCGAAAACTGAGTAAAAAGGCAGTACCACAGGATACAACATTTGCGGTAGCTGAACCGCAACACAAAGAATCCTGGTCCGAATGATCACGACCAGATTGTTGGTTACTACCACGACAGAATTGTTGGCCACTACGAGAGAATTGTTGGCCACCACTAAAGAACTGGCCACCACCCCGAGAATTGTTGGCCACCACCCGAGAATTGTTGGCCATCACAAGAGAATGTTTGGCCGCACGAAAGAATTGTTGGCCATCACAGGGGTATTGTTGGCCACCCACGAGCTAATTTTCCCTTGGTCGAATGTGAGTAAGCATTGAGCAATCTTGCACATGTCCTCTGGACTTTTAGAAGAAT
>JADBJO010026677.1:0-5000 GCA_016801955.1 Conus betulinus | reverse complement strand
TGTCATGTATTTCTATCGTCCTTTACGTATTTATTTGGTTAGGACACGTTGTTGTTTGTGGTTTGGTGTTGTTGTTGTTGTTGTGTGTGTTTTTTGGCTTTTTTTTTCCACCGAATTGTTCAGGATTTTTGTTTTTCGCTGTGAGTTTGACAGTTCTGGAAATTCTCTGCACATGGTCTGGCTGGGTTATAATAATAATAACAATAATGATGAAGATGATGGTATAATTATAATAATAGTATAACAATATAATAATGATCATGGTGGTAATAATGATTATAATAATAACAACAATAATGATAACAAACAACAAACTAACAAGAATTATAAGAATAATAATAACAAAAACAATAACAATAACAACAACAGCAACAAAACAGCAACTCTTTCCTGAATGGTCTTATTACCGGCGTCCAGTTCATTCTCTTGGATGAAGAAGAACCAAGGCGGAAAGATTGACGATGGCATCATCACACGACACCCCAGGAGGTATCCGCCGTGTAAAGAGGGTGGTCCATTATTAGCAATTGTGTTGTGTTAATCGCTGTATATGTTGTGTTACTAACTCATGTTCTGTTCTGTGCTTTAGTGCAGGATAGGGCTTCTTCTTCTTTTTCTTCTTCTTCTTCGTCTTCTCATGCTTTTGTTTTTTCTTTCTTTCTCTCTCTTTCTTCTTCTTCTTCTTTCTTCTTCTCTACTTTTTTTTTTTGTCTTCCTTTTGCTTCTTTCTTTCTTCTTTCTCACCTTCTATCTCTACTTCACCTTCTTCTCTCTTCTTTCACCTTCTGTGGTTTCTTCTTCTTCTCTTCGTCTTCTTTGGACTTTTTTCTTTCTTTTTTTCTCCTTTTTCTTCTTCCCCCTTGTCATTCTTTTTCCTACTTCTTTCTACTCACTCTACCTTCTTTCTTCCACCTTCTTCTTCTTCTTCTCTTCTTCGTCGTCGTCGTCGTCGTCGGTGTCGTCGTCGTCGTCGTCGTCTTCTCCTTTTTTCTTTTACTTTCTATTCTGCTTTTTCTTCTTCTTCACCATCTTCTCTTCATCGTCTTCTTTTATTTGTTATTTCTCTACGCTTTCATTTCCTTCATTCCCTTTGTAATCGTCTTCTTCTAATCTCTTCTTCTTCTTCTGCTTTTTTATATTCTTCTTTCTTTCTTCTTTCTCTTTTCTTTTCTCTTTCCTCTTCTTCTCTTTCTCCTTCTTCATCTTTTTTCTTCTTCTTACCTTCTTCTTCTTCTCTTCGATCTTCCTCTCCTCCTTCTTCTCTTCCTCCTGTTCTCCTTCTTCTTCTTCTTCCTCTTCCTGTACTGCTACTTCTTTTCCTGTCTCCTTCCCTGCTTTTCTTTCTCTCTGTGTTTGTTACCTGAAGCCTAGACAAGGTCTTTGGTGTGTTGTCGTGAGGTCTGTAATAACACTGAAACTGAACACCCTCGCCAGCAGTCATTCACCGCCTTGACCTAGTTCTGGCCAGTTTCACACAGTGCAAGCAGGCAGTGTTTTGCTTGTGACTTCGTTTTCCAGCTGCCGTACGTTTTTTGCAACGTGTGCTGTTACTACTACAGGATGTCGTGGTTTGTGCAGTGACTGGTTTTACTAGAGGCTTTAGTAGTTTGTGAAGTGACAGTCACTTGTGTGGTTTGTGTAGCATTTTCTACTCCGCTTTCAAGTCCGTATTTCGTCAAGCATCGGCTCTCTCTCTCTCTCTCTCTCTCTCTCTCTCTCTCTCTGTACGCAGGCTGGGGACGCTCCCTGTATAGACAGGCAAGGATTAGTCCCATCTACCCAACAAAGGAAGTGGAATTTGTGTGTGTATGACCTTTTTTTTTATCCCGCCATTAAGGCAGCCATGCTCCAACTTCGGGGAAGGTGCATGCAATGTGTGTGTAACGTGTCATTCATACCAAACGGCCAAACTGGCCTTCTCTTCCGAAAGTTGGTGATGTGATCTTACCAGTGTGCAAGATGTTACGCGTGCGTTCACACACGGAACCTCGGTTCATAGTCTCATTCGAAGCACTATATAGGAAATGGAGTCAGAACCAATGTTAACTCCGACGGGAAAATCCCCCTGTACCGCAACGGCCCGGCGGAGGTTCGAACCCGTAACCCCAGGATCACCAAGAATACGAGTCCGGCGCTCTACCACTATGTCAGATGGTTGGTATGGTTGGTACATCATGTAGTCTAGTGTAACAACCAGAACACTGCTCTGGCTTTGAACACAAAAGAGGAAATGAAACAGAGTGCTGCAGTCACAACTGAAAACCAGGCAGAATAACAAATACACACAACAACAAGAAGAAGAAGGGAGCAAAGTACCGCTTTATTCACGATGCGAAAACAGATAAGGTATTTCCTCAGATTCTGTGTTCTTCAGATGCCTGCAAGCAATATGCGTGACAAACAAACAAAAACACAAAAAAGAAAAGAAAAAAAAAAGAAAGAAGAAAGAGAGGAGGGAAAAGAGAAGAAGAAAAAAAGAAAACGATGATGAAGAAGAAAGAAAGAAAGAAAGAAAGAAAACCTGCAAAATACGATACGTTGTCACGCTCACATTGCTGCTGATCAGGGAAGTCTTGATTTTGTGAATTTTTGTTCGAGTTTTGTGACAAATTAGGAAGGCAGATTTGTTGGAAAATTCACTCGTTATTTTGGTATTGTGTTTTTTGAATAAGCATGAAGTCGGCACCTGCTCTCTCTCTCTCTCGTCAAAACTCTCTCTCTCTCTCTCCTCTCTCTCTCTCTCCTCTCTCTCTGTGGTGTGTGTGTGTGTGTGGTGTGTGTGTTTGTGTGTGGTGTGTTGGTGTGTGTGTGTGTGTTTGCCTGTTTACACAGAGCCACCACTGTCAGACCTTTTCAAACCTCTCTCTGTCATGATTAGAACTCTGTCTAAGTGAGCTTCACGGACGAACAATACTCGTAATACCCGTCGTACTCGTAGATCTGCGCCATCATCTCAGATACAGTATGATTAGGACGTTTTATAGTGTACGCCGACGTAATACAAAGTATTGTAATCGATGGTCCCAGCAAAGCTTAAAATTTTGATGCATTTCAACTCAAAACGATATACAACAACAACAACAACAACAACAACAACAGAAAATAATTATTTTAAAAAAAAAAAAAGCGCCTGGTTGTGAAACCGACGGGGGGTCATACGTTCGAATCCCCCATGGGGTCGAATTTTTTTTTTTTTTTTTTTTTTTTTTTACAGGCATGAAAACCTTCTCTGTCCACCCAGCAATAAACGGGTACCTGATTTCAGTTCAGGGAAGAAGAACCGAGGCGGAAGGACAGTGGGGGGATCTGTCTTCCATTGTGCGCTGCCCTACACGGGTGAATGTCGGACAAACCACGGCCCTTCCGACCACTAAGCTGTGGGACTTTAATCGGTAATATAAATATAAATATGTCTTGTATATACACCCTGATGAGTGTGATCCAGCGGACGAAAGGGCAGAGGAGTCCAGTTACCACTTTCCGCGGTCACGGAGGAGAAACAATAGGTTTTGAAATACCGGTATCTGACCAGGAGTTATATGTTAGTGAGTTTTCCTCCCTAGTGGAGATTGTCTCCCCCTTGGAGACTATAAGCTGCTGAAGGCTCATTTTGAGAAGCATTTATTATTCTCCATTCACCCACTCAAACACATACTGTTAGGCAGAATTATCTACCACTGCAGATATGTATGCTTATCTTCCCCCTATTTCTTCAATCTAAGACATAAGAGCAAGCTTTTTTAATTGAATGATATTATATATATATATATATCTATTATATATATATATATATATATATAGATATATTGTTTTGTTTTTAAAGGTGTCTTCAATGTATGGTAGAGGTAAAATGTCAAAACAATAGGTTTTTTTTTTTTTAATTTCTATTTATTCGCGAGATGAACAGAAGGTTTTGAACGGTGGAAGTTGAGGTCATTGACAAAGCATTTCCATTACCTCTTGAGGTTAGTTTTTTATATTCCGTACCATTTCTATTACACCCAGCATCCCCTACGGGTATTTTCATAACAAGACTCACGTGATGTTACGAAGCAACATGCGTCATGATTCCTCCATGTCTGCAAGCAATGTCTTGTAAGAGAGCTATATTAAGGAAACGAATCTTCATGTGTCGTTTTTTTTTTTTTTGTTTTTGTTTTGTTTTTTTGTTTTTGTTTTGTTTTGTTTGGCGAGCGATACTGTGTCTGTATCTATAGAGCAGCTTGGTAAGATATACTTACAGTATTCCTGTTTTTTTTTTTTCTGTTGTTGTTTGTTTGTTTTTTAGCATTATTTTATTGAACAGATGTGTACATGAACAAACTATTGTGAGTTCAATCTACCCCCGTACACTAGTGGCGTTTGGCTACTAAAGTAATGAACAGTATAACAAGTAGGGTAAAAACTCTTGCCTCCCATAAGAAAACCTAACACGAGTATACTTTTATTCAAGACTGGCCCAGCCTTTAAACTTGAATAACGCCAGACAGGATACAAAGACGGAACAATCTATTATCCCCCCACTATTGTATTATTTGCACGTCTTTGTATGTCTGTCTGACTTTATCCAGTTTAAAAGGCTATGCCATTGTCTTGAATAAAAGTTTACTCTGTGTTAGGTTTCTTATGGGCGCAAGTTACCTTACGTTTTATTGGTTACTCTTCCCGCTGCCTCATTTATTTTCAACTATAAAGAATGAAATATAAAGATAGAATGCCAGCCATGTATTATTTCATGGCTTATCAAAAATCCAGTGTCGTCTAATGTTTTCAGGTTATTCGGCGAAGTTACTTGCGTTCGGATGTTTATACCTTACACTCTCATTCATTCAAATCGAGACACAAAGTGAACTTTTCTCTCGTGGCGCCTTTTTCAAAGGGCCTAGTCTCTTTCTATAGGTGTGGGGTACTGTTGTGGGGGTTGTGCTGCTAGCTGTTTTTGTTTGTTTGTTTGTTATTTTAACATCCTTTCTGTGTTCCTGGTGAGCTTTGCTCGGTCT